>JAVTVY010035848.1:0-13939 GCA_036873755.1 Hanleya hanleyi
CGCTTTTGACCCTTGAGTTGCCGCTCCGGCATGAAGCCTATGCTGGTTGTTTTTTTGAGCAAAAACATACGTCTCCTCCAACCTCCCACCTTGCCTTGAATGGGCACATAATTTAAGGGAAAGTGCTATAAAATGAATGTAGCAATAAGTATCTTAAACAAAGCTGCGTATCTAAAAATATTAATTACAAAGAAGCGATTTTCATTGTATATACATGTACAAGTAGATGAACGGTTGGACGGACATCGGACACGGATGAATGCATGCACACATACACTAAAACCTGATCAAATGCAGGGGCTATCCCAATGAAGCTTCCATCCAAGTTTGGTGAAATTCCATCCAATAGTTCTCAAGGTATCTTGCAGACAAAGCCTGTATATACATGTACAAGCAGATGGACGGACGGACGGACACCGGACGAACGCATGCACACACACCAAAACCTAGTTAAATGAGGGGGCTATCCTAATGAAGCGTCCATCCAAGTTTGGTAAAATTCTGTCCCGTAGTTCTCCAGATATCTTGCAGACAAGCCATGTATATACATGTACACGTAGATGGACGGACGGACGGACACCGGACATGGATGAATGCACGCACACACACCAAAACCTAATCAAATGAGGGGGCTATCCCACTGTAGCTTCTATCCAAGTGGAGTGAGATTCCGTCCAGTAGTTCTCAAGATATCTTGCAGACAAGGCCTGTGCATACATGTACAAGTAGATGAACGGACGGACACCGGACACGGATGAATGCACGCACATACACCAAAACCTAATCAAATGAGGGGGCTATCCCAATGAAGCTTCCATCCAAGTTTGGTGAAATTCTGTCCAGTAGTTCTCCAGATATCTTGCAGACAAGCCCTGTATATACATGTACAAGTAGATGGATGGACGGACGGACGGACACCGGACATGGACGAATGCACGCACACACACACCAAAACATAATCAAATGAGGGGCTATCCCACTGAAGCTTCCATCCAAGTGTGGTGAAATTCCGTCCAGTAGTTCTCAAGATATCTTGCAGACAAGGCCTGTATATACATGTACAAGTAGATGGACGGACCGACGGACACGGATGAACGCATGCACACAAACCAAGACCTAGTCAAATGAGGGGGCTATCCCAATGAAGCTTTCATCCAAGTTTGGTGAAATTCCATCTAGTAGTTCTCCAGATATCTTGCAGACAAGCCCTGTATATACATGTACAAGTAGATGGACGGACGGACGGAGGGACACCGGACACGGATGAATGCACCCACATACACCAAAACATAATCAAATGAGGGGGCTATCCCAATGAAGCTTCCATCCAAGTTTGGTGAAATTCCATCCAGTAGTTCTCAAGATATCTTGCAGACAAGGCCTGTATATACATGTACAAGTAGATGGACGGACGGACGGACACGGATGAACGCATGCACACACACCAAAACCTAGTCAAATGAGGGGGCTATCCTAATGAAGCTTCCATCCAAGTTTGGTGAAATTCTGTCCAGTAGTTCTCCAGATATCTTGCAGACAAGCCCTGTATATACATGTACAAGTAGATGGACGGACGGACGGACACCGGACATGGATGAATGCACGCACACACCAAAATCTAATCAAATGAGGGGGCTATCCCACTAAAGCTTCCATCCAAGTGGGGTGAAATTCCGTCCAGTAGTTCTCAAGATATCTTGCAGACAAGGCCTGTATATACATGTACAAATAGATGGACGGACGGACGGACACCGGATACGGATGAATGCACGCACATACACCAAAACCTAATCAAATGAGGGGGCTATCCCAATGAAGCTTCCATCCAAGTTTGGTGAAATTCCATCCCGTAGTTCTCAAGATATCTTGCAGACAAGGCAAGGGGACGGACAGACATCCATCCAGGCAGACAGACATCCAGACAGACAGACAGCACAAACACTAGATGTCTCCCCCCAACATAGTTGGGGGAGACATAACAATTTGCAATATAGAGGTATCATGATGTTGGCCGTACTCTTAATGTATTCATTGCAGACATTGTCGATTCCTGGGGATTTGTTGTTTTTTAATTCATTGATTGCATTTTGAATTTCCAATGCAGTTATGGGAATATTTATTGCATCGTTTTCGGTAATATTCTGATCATAATTGAGATCATCGTTAAGAGATGTAAGTTCAGGACAGGCATTCATTTCTTCAAAATATTGTGTAAACTTATCTAGGTCAATTTGATTTCGGTCACATTTCGGTTCAAGACTATTAATCAGTTTCCAGTAAGCTTTAGGATCATTTTCACTCAAAGTTCTCACCTTTTTTGCATTTTCTATTTTGTAGTTTTTATAATATTTTCTGACTGTTTTTTTGTAAGTCACACTAGCTTCTTTCAAAAGTTTAAATGTTTCTTGTGTTTTACGTATCCTGTACTTCGTCCGTGCAGTATGAAATAATATTCTCTTCTCGTTGCATTCTTTGCCAAACCAGGGCTTATTTACCCGTTTACAATTATTTTGCCTAATTTCCTTGTAACCGAAGACTTTTTCCGCTGTTTCAATATAAATCTTATTAATTTTATCCATAATGGAGTCTAATTTATCAGATGTGTTGTTTTTATTTAGAAGAGTCAGTTCATCGGTCATGCGTTGGAGTCCATTTTCGATGGAAACATTCATTAAATTTGTTAGTTGGTCGAGATCATCTGATGTATTCCGAATCTCATCCGTATCAAATTCGTTCACCCCTTTTCTCCGCATGCCATCTACGTAATTTATGTTTTTTATCAGTATTATGATGGACAATAGTCGAGCAATGTAAACTTATAACAATTGGCTGATGAACGTCAGATAGTATAGGATTATAGTCCAATACTTTAAAATTGTCTACAAGCTTAAACATTTGTGGAGATACAATGGTGTAATCTATTAAGCTGACATTGTTACTAGTGACTCTACCAACTCCTTTATCATCTCCCGCTCTGCCATTAACAATAATTAGGTTACACTCACGGCAAAAATTTAGAAATTTGTAACCCCAATTATTGGGCCTTCCTTTATCTTCGCTAAATCTCTGAAATGATATACCTAACGAATGTGCATATACCTCGTCGAAGGCGACTAGGTTGTTTTCGTAATTCAAATACAGGTCAGTTTTATCACACAAAAAATCATCTCTTTCTAGACATTCAGAGATATTTTTTGTACGTGCATTCCAATCTCCTATTAAACAAACATGAGTGAAACTACTTGCCACTCTTATGTATTCATTTTGTAATTTTGTGTAGCATTCAGTCGTTACATATTTGGTCCCTTCTGGGGGCACATACACTGCTCCAAATAGAACGTCTTCGCCAAAGAGTTCAGAGCTACCGTGAACCCATTTAATGTACGGACAGTACGAATCCAACTCAGTGAAATATTTAATTAAATGGCTTTTAACTAGAACTGCTATCCCACCAGATCTTGTTTTAGACGTACGTGGTTTGTACAAGGGCTTAAACCCGTTCACATTCACAATATCAAATTCGTTCAGTTTTGTTTCGGTCACAAACACAGCATCAAATGGAGAAATAAAATGTTCAAAATCTGGTGTCATTAATTTCGATTTCAGTCCGCAGACGTTCAGACCACATATTTTAAATTTTCTATGACTAGTGTTTTCTTGCTGATGCTGATAATGTTTTCGTTGTTTACGTTCAATAAACGGCTCACCTCCACCCGCGTGGTCCTATTTACCTGGCTCGGTGCCGGTTGGCGACGCCTCTGCTGCTCGTTGGTTGTTGTCATTGACGGCGCCACTTTGGCTGATTTGCATATCTTCAGGATCTGCGATGGCTTGAGGGAGATGCGTCACGTTGGACTGTTGGGTAGGCAGTACCGGCGCTGGCGATGTCACGTGCGTTGCGTTGGCTGACGCCAACTGAGGCTCCACACGGTTGTAATCTGGCGCGAGGGGCTCGTAACGGTTTCTGTAGAAATAATCCTGAGATTGGTGATACAACCCGCCCTGCGGGTACTGAATTGGCCGTTGTTGATACATTGGTTGTGGCGCAGCGCTGTGGTGTCCAGGATGGGGTCCATACGGTTATGTGTACGTGACACATGTTGCCATTGTCGGGAGTTGAAATGGTGTAGATTCCGTGAATCATCTTCATCTGCGCGGTATTCTCGACCGTCGATATACAGTTTGTCGATCACTAGTTTTGCAGTTCGGCCGCGTAGTTTTTCCGCGCGCATGATCGGGTACAGTTGTTTTCTTCTTTCCACGATTTCTGTTGGGAACTGTTCATTCACGCCGAATGGCTTATTTTTCAGCGTTTCCGGTGCTTTAAATCTTACCGCCTCTTTATCTTTAAATCTACTGAATTTGGCCACTATAGGTCTGGGTCGGTTTGAGCGCCTACGGTGGGGGTCCCCGATTCGATGAACCCTCTCAAATTCCAAGTCCCCTTCTACGTTCATTTCCTTCGAAATAAAGTTCTTTATGATCCCTTCCGTATCTTCTCGTTCCCCTGGCACATATGCTTCTTCTATTCCAGTGAATACTAGATTGTCCCGCATAGTCCTGGTTTGTAGATACAGCATTTCTTGTTTTAACTCGCTGACATATGAATGGAGCCCTGCCATGTCCTCACGTGTGTTTGCCCGGTCTTTCTGAATGTCGTCAAACAGAGAACTTACACTAGCCGTGGTCACTTCTATGTCAGCTACCTGATGTTGTATCTTAGTGATTTCAGAGTCTAGGTTTTCAACTTTAAGATGTACAGCATTTAATTTTCGTTCAATACCGTCCAGTTTACTAACCTGTGTGCCAATGCTGTTCATTTGTCTCTCTAATCTGTCAAGAGCTCCACACATCCATTGAACAGATCCTGTTCTGTATTGTCTGAACGGGCTGGGCATTGTTCTGGTAAGTCGGTGTCAAAGGCACCTCGCCCCCAACAGGTACCCTGTTTTGGTCTTGCAGAGTTAACAATGCGCTTGCTATTGCTTGGGGCAGAGACAATGGTGGCGACCTATCTATATATGTAGGTGCTGTGTTGTTCAGTGCCGACATCACTGGGGTCCCAAATTCCGTTTCGCTGTTGGTATTTCCTGACGAATTTGACAATTCAAGTTCTCTGGAAGCCTTTCTTTTCTTCTTAGTTTTTGGGCGAGGCATTTGGCTACATCCACAGCACAAAGTTAATACAAATAACCATGACGGAACGACAGAAATCAAACATATATACAGAGCTTCGTATACCAACACTTCTCAGCAAGACGCCATCTTGTTCCCCCTCCACAGAGTGAGGAACAACACGGGTCAAGCTGGCTCGAAGTTAAAGCGACGACTTTGTGGTTTGTGGTTTGGGGTTTCTATTTGAAAACGTCCCCCTGAGTTCACCTGTATGTTACTGAAAATCCCGTTCTAAAACACCACCGGTCGGCTTTTCTCGTCCAAGTTCGACTGAAATGTGTTGTTGTTGCACAGACGTCCATTTCCAAACAGGGGAGAAAACTTCAATTCGTAATCGGTTTTTAAAGCAAATTCGAATTGGATTTTCTCAAAATATTGAACATTTTCCTTCAAAAACAACAAAAATTGAATAAACACAGCTGAAAATTGAGTTTTTTATTCAATTGGCCGTTCGGCCTTCTATAGACGACGTGTATGAATCCTTGGTATGTGCTAAAGAATTGATGAGCCTCCAAACAGCCGACATGTTGTTTGCCAGTGGACGAATTTCTTTCCGAACACGTGCTCGGTTTGCATTTTAGGTAATCCTCGTGCGCACAAAGGGAAGCGGAACCCGACTACAGAAGCAAGGCTCATTGAAATGCATTGTAATGGGGAACCCTATTATTTCAATTGTGTCCAAACAGGAAGTCAAAATTTCGTCGGGAACCATGACAATCCCTATTGGAAATCCTATGAGTCGTGGGTTCCCCATATGACAATTATTTGGCGGGAGATTTCACGTTGCTCTCCTAGACCTCCGTCTGATCGACGGAGGTAAAAAGAACAACAAAATGGCATAAGAAATAGGTAATAGGTAGCTAACCGCGTAGCTTTGTCTGGATATATGTTCGGAGTTATTACATCATCTTACATTATTTCCGTGATTTGAAAGTCAATAGTTTGGATACATGAAAAATATAATTGATTATTTGAAGTACGGACAATGGTCATCTGACTAGTGTCATCTGTACATTTTAGTCGCTAATCCCGAGATGATCTACAGCACACTGAACTAGTTTATTTCCGAGGCAATAATACCATGTGATTACGTCTAAATATGGACATTTGGTCTTATCTGCATCTTTAGATCATCAGATACAGATACACTGATAGAGCTCACCGAGATTTATTTTATATGACCCACTTTAAGAAGGCCATTATCTTTGCACTATCATATGATGAAACAATAACAAGCCTCGTAACCCAAATATATTTTTAAAATCTCGATCCACCACCTTCAATACTGGCTGGCTACCTCAAGAGGCCTGGTGTTGCTCAGAGCTGAATTTCTTAGCGCATGCATAGAGTTGAGCTTCGAATTCGTTGCTTCACATAGGTTCCCTCAAAATATTAACGTGTTTTTAAATCTGCCCAAAACAACCAGGTAGTGAGCTTGTTTTCGCGGTCATCTTCATTCATTCGTTAGTCGATTTTGGTGATTTTTCATTACCTGTGCTGAAATGACGATTGATTTTAGAGTACCTTCTGTAATATACGTCATCTAGTACTATTGTACTTTCCCTTTTGTCGATATTGTGACTATATATTTTATTTCGTCATGAAATCTTTTGACAAAGATTGTATTTGTAGTGTACAAGTGCTTAATCCTGTTCAATAAGACGTTTCTTCCGTTCACAGATGCTGAGACTATTAGTAATTCCCGCCCTCGTGGCATTCGCCGCCTCTGCGCCATTCGCTTCTGAACTAGATGGAGAATGGAGGATGTTTAAGGAGAGATACGGCAAAAACTACGACGCCAATGAAGAAGTGATTCGGTTAGTACTGATTATCCAAATGTCCTCCGAGATATCAACAAAGTTGTCACTACTTCGGTATTCTCCGTAACGGATGCTCGATTCATGCTCAAAATGTATTTAAAAAGGAGAAAAAAATAGAAAGTGCTTCCTAGGTCATCGACTTACACTTTTTTGTCCATTTTCCTCCTAGCCATATGGTATAGGTAGAAGAGAATTTGTACGTAAACATGTCTCGACATGCTCAGCACAGTTCCTGGTGATGTCTGTCTGAAATTCCACTCTAGTATCGACTTGAAGTTTCAACATGAACTCTATCGCTATCTACCATGGTAAAGTAGATCTAACGCTCATCTAGCTACCTCGGTGTAAATAAAATGGTGCCCATGCACTGGTAACTTCATAAATACTCATTCCGCATTCCAGCTCGTTTCGCCTACTTCCGGTCACATAGGCGCTTAACTCTTGTAGGCCGTATAAATCTTAATAAATGAATATTCCGTAAATGCTCCCCAATCGTACATGTCGCTATATAGTATCTTACGTATTTCTACTGAATTTGATGGTCTGAGCGCCCATGCCATGAATATTTAATAGCATTATGACATCGCGGTCGCATCTGGACTAATCTATTTGCAGTCGGGGAGGTGGAATAGGGTCCCCGTCTCCGTTCACTCCAAATACCAGCCCATTTATCTACCGCGTATGATGGTGCCACAATGTCGGGACCGCAGCAACATCAAAAAGACTCCGCCAGCGTGGCGCCTGACTCAGCCGAGCCAACCAAAAGTTCTCTACCATTAATGTTCCCTTCAAAAGCCCTATGAAGAGTTCTCAAGATTTGTTGACGTTCGAGTTACTGCAAGCCTGTTAGATGCTACTAGCGATATATGCAAATGGAGGAGCAGATAGGATTTAATTTGAATTAGATTGAGGCCGTATAGACCGTTATGCGTCAGTTTTCATCGGCTTCATAATGTGAGGCTTCATTGTTTTCCCCCAGTGTATCAGCTGATGTATTCAACAGCAAGGGAAACAGCGCGCGTCATCAAGTGGTATCAAGGGTAGAGGGTTCCGATACAAATCTGACTCGTAACGAAACCCATTGTTTTGTCTGACTCTAAGCTGTCCTGGTGAATAGTACTTCTATCCAAGAACCCTCAAACCTGATCAACTTTAACCCTATCTGGCCTGGGCTTTTTGGGACCTGTCGTGGCCGGGCGGGGGAGGGGCGAAATGGCTCCCCTAATTATTTTTCTTACCCCTTGGGCTAGGGAGCTGAAACTTACCACACTATACCCTTGGGTCAAGCTCTACCAGAAAATGTAAAAAAATCCAAGATGGTCGCTTTGATGACGTCACAGTGGCATTTTTGGTTCGATTTTTTGGTCAGATTTTCCGATTTTTTTATTTATGCAATTTCTCCGCATGATAAATTAGTAAATATTAATGTGATGTGGAATAAAATAGTTTTGCTCACTTTTCATCTCAAAAAAGCAGAAATTTTGAAGAAATATTACGAAAACATCACTTTTCTGGGACCCCACATGGCCGCCATCATGAATTTACTCATGATCCTCTCCTCGCGGGGTCATGCAAATAGGCTCAAAATGACCCCAATATGATAAACTATAAAGTCACGGAGTTTCAGCCCTCTATTTTTTGTCGTTCCGGAGATAGCGCACAGAGTTTGGTAGGGGGACATTTCGCCCCCCCCCCCCCCCACCAGGTCAGGTAGGGTTAAACACAAACTTAAATCTCTACTGAAGCTTTCAGATTTAATTCGGTGTGTCTCTAAACCCAGGACCTAATCTTCGGGCTGTGCTGGCCAAGGGATTTTGCCCACTATGTGACAGGAGGGTAATTCTATTGTATTGTTTTCATTCTCGCTGGTCATTTTGTTGCCATGGATGCACATTGCATTATGAGAGTGAAACGTTATTATAGCCAACACACATGCATCCTCGCGAGCCAGTGTATCGATCGATCTGTTGGGATCGATACACTGGCTTGGTTACCCATACCAGTTCTGGAAATAAATAGATCAAGGGGTTTCCTCTAAATCAACCCAGTCAGTGAACACGCTAAGCTAGTTGATTAGGCCAATCCGCTGCGAGATATGAGATGTGACAGGTTTCAATTTCATCGCTGGGCAATCTGCTTCGCTGTCAAGCGGAAATCTACATCGGAATTCAAAGCAAAAAGCGCAGGCTGGGGTACAGACATGCTAATTCAAAACAAGCGCGGCAGATGAAATGTACGAGATTGTATAATAGAGGCATCGACTCAAGAACTGATTCGAATCACCAAAATGTCCAGTTAAACCCTATATGAGGATTTAGGATTTACTTGGACTTGTGAAGATGACACACATGTGACTTGAACACGTTTAATTTGGCTCATACTTCACATGCGTCATGCTGAATAAAATGATTTCGAGCTTAACAGGCACCCCTGCGTCATTTTGTTTTAGCGCCGCGTCAACACTTTTTATCCTCTTTTGTCAAAGTGATTTTCTTGAACTTTGAGTCAACGTCTTGTTTCATTTGATGTAAATATTATTGTTAAAGGTCGATTGTTCATGTAACGCAAATAACGTTGTTGGTTTCAGGCGAATTGTATTAAACTACTGCATATATATTTACTGGATATATTTGGTCTGTACGAAATAAAAAATAAAAAATAATAATAATAATAAAAAAATAACCATAAAATTCCTCCCTGGTCCGTGTAACCTTGCACAATTCAATTTTCTTTTTTTGTTTTTGTGTTCTCAAAATCAAAAATTGAAATTTGACCGTCAATTTTCAATTTTCGTTTTTTGTTTTTGGTTTCTCAAAATCAAAAATTGAAATTTAACCGTCAATTTTCAATTTTCGTTTTTTGTTTTTGTGTTCTGAAAATCAAAAATTGAAATTTGACCGTCAATTTTCAATTTTTGATTCTGGGATTACAAAAACAAAAAACGAAAATTGATATTTGACAGTCAATTTTCAATTTTCGTTTTTCGTTTTGAAAATTGCCTCTACTTGTCCGTTTTTCGTTTTTGATTTTAACTTTGACGTATCTATGTTAAGTTCTCATGTGGACGGGTTATCATGTCACTTCCGGTACGACGAGTAGAATAGAAAACGCAAATCGTGTCGTATGAGAGGTGTGGAGCGTGAGAGGCATGTGGCCCACCAGGCCATCCTCGGGAGCCAGTGTATTGATCGATTTGTTAGGGTATCTATACATTGCCTTGGTTGCATGGTTGCACACGATAGTTCTGGATAAAAAAGATCAAGGGGTATCCTCTAAATCAAACCAATTATTCAACAGGTTCAGCTAGCTCATTACTCCAATCCACTAGCTGGACGGTTTGAGATGTGACATCGCTGGCATAACTTTGATGTCAGGCTGAAATCGACATCGAGAGTCAAGGCAAAAACCGCTGGCTTGGGATACCGACATGCTAATTCAAAATAACCTCGGGGATGAAATGTTCGAGATTGAGGCAACGACTCAAGAACTCACTCGAATCACCAAAAATGTCCAAGTAAACCCTGTGCGGGGATAGCCTATAGTATTGGACCCTTCTACGGAGGGCCAATGATAGGCTGATGTAGCAACAACAACATTTTCCCAGTTATACGCCAGATTTTGAAATCGAAAACGATGCCGCGCTATGTCATCGGTCAACTGAGACAGTCACGTGGTTTGTGTATGAAGATTGGGGTGGCTCCTATAAATAGTGATCCAATGAAAATGCTCGTCTTAGTTTGAAATGGCGGAGTCGAATGACCAATCTCTGAAGGGGAGACAGCTGGAACAGTACACTATCACTGTCTGTTAATATCTTGAATTAACAGAGAGTACTGCAGTCTATGTGCGGGGATTCACGATTTACCTGGACTTGTGAAGATGCACCAGACAGGTCTGGATATGTGGCGTCCCGCTGTTCTCAATGGTTATTGGCCTTGAGGCCTGAGCCAATCAGAACGCAGTCTTAGATTTTCTCATTTCTAAAAATAGATGTTTAGAGCGCTACAAAAGCAAACAGCATTCATGCAGACAACCGCTATTTGCTATTGATTTGAAATATAGTATTTATAAAGATACCAACAAAGATTTAATACCAATAAGAGTAAGTATGCGGCCCGTAAACCACCATTTCAAACAAGCACACAATCGCCACGTTTGATGTCAGACGTCTGAATGCTTCAACGCTTCAGGTCCAATCTTCATTCTCTATTTTTGGGACCTGGATCGTTGGAGCGTTCAGATGCTCGTCAACGTTCAGCATCAAAAACGCTTCAACGCAAGTGTGGGTGTCAAACGCTTCAACGCATCGACGTGGGAAGTTTCCTTGGGGGTTATGATTAGGCATCTTCATTTTATCGAGCCAATTTCTACGTTCCCACTTCGAACCTGCCTTGATTCATCTGACCCCTTCAGTGTTCAAAATCCGATGTGTAAATTTCACCTACTAACGACAGAAGAACCAATCAGAGCGTACATCGATTGCGAATGAAGTCACGTTGAGTGACATCATCCTTTATTAGCGGCGTCTTTCCTCCTAATAAGGTGCCCACTAATTAGGTCAGCCAATCAATAACGCTCTTGTGCGACCCATTTCGAATTTCAAATGTTTTCGAGGTCAGTGACGTCTCGTGTCTATTTATAAGTTATTTGAACATTGAAGGGGTCCAGATATATCAAGGGAAGTTCGAAGTGGGAACGTAGAAATTGGCTAGATAAAATGAAGAGGTGATTAGGGTACCCACGTATTTATTATATTACCCTACTTTAATGAAACTCCCATGTGTATCAACCCCGTTGTTTTCCATATAATGCTTCACACCTGCTGCACGATTGCCTACTCGCTTATGCGCAGTTGGCCCATTATATTCTAGCTCGAATACCTGGCTCCAGGGATCTATAGTGTAGTGAAACTCCCACATCTTGCCCCCTACTGTTTTTCCATATTATGCTCCACACCTGCCTAAACAATCCGATTTGCGCTTTCCATACTACTCCGCGAACCGAAAGTGACATCATAAGTCTTGCGCGTGCGCAGTTAACATTGACGAGTCAAAGTTAAAATCAAAAAACGAAAAACGGATAAGTCGAGGCAATTTTCATTATTTGATTTTCATTTTTGGGACAAGTGAAACGAAAAACGAAAATTGACGGTCAATTTTCAATTTTTGATTTTGAGAAACCAAAAACAAAAAACGAAAATTGAAAATTGACGGTCAAATTTCAATTTTTGATTTTGAGAACACAAAAACAAAAAACGAAAATTGAAAATTGACGGTCAATTTTCAATTTTTGATTTTGAGAACACAAAAACAAAAAACGAAAATTGAATTGTGCAAGCTAGGTTACACGGACCATTAACATACACATTTATCTATACTATGAGTATCTCAACTTCACTGCGACCAAAAACGCGTGCGGAATTCGGTATTTAGGTTTTTTCCTACATAAATTCAAGTAAGTAATTTTATCTCGCAAATCTGAGATAGAAAAACGCCAATAAGTACATTCCATTTATACTGACCTTCGTAGAAGTTTCGACTCGGTAATACACTCGCTGCTAATAAATAAACTTGAAGCTCATGATATCTCAGGTAATATGCTAAACTGGGTTTTTTCCTACCTTTATCAGCGAAAACAAAGATTAAAAGTGTTTTACGTATTTTCTTGCGTGCCTCAGGGCTCGGTTTAATAGTCTGTTTATAATGTACATACGATGCGAATCAATGTAATAGAGACTGCATATTGTTATAGGAAGACATTGTACGTGTAGGTGAATGGTGTAAGAAATGGAAGTTAACTCTAACCATCCCAAAATGGCCATTCCTATATTCCACAACACAGGAAAATAGATTTGATTTTGTGAGAAATTTGTTTTGAAAATAGATGTCATGTATGATACCGTCAATCGGGTACAGTATGCGTGCAATATACTTGCTCCTTTTCAATACTTGGTTGAATGGTTCCCCACAAGTAGTCCCCATGTTGTAAGGGATTGACGTATCATACATGACGGATAGACTGTTTGCGGTGTGTGGAAGAAGTGAAAGATCTCGGTGTAGCCTCAACGAAAATCTCACCTACTAAGGCAATCAAATCATTGTATACATCTCCTGTTAGAGGTAAGTTAGAGTCCTCACCAGAAACCAGAAAATATCGACAGCACTGAAATTGTTCACAGACAAAAATGCGTATTCCGGAGGAAACTATCTGTCTTTAGGCAAATAGTATAACCACTCTCAATTGAAAAACCGTCGGAAGTCTTTTAGTCTTATGTTTCCTTATCGATGTGTTCACAGTCTTTTGACTCAAATTATCTGACCAGCAGGATATGTTATCATGTACCGTTACGTACTCTGAGACAACAAAGAGCGCTTTACTCTCCAGCTGCGCGCATCTTAATGAGAAACGACCATGTTATCTTACAATCTCACAATTTGTACAATTCACTGCCTGCCAGTGTAAATTTCGATGGTTTTGGCAGCCTTTCCAGAACACACTGATTTAATAGTACTATTTGCATTTATCTTCCACAAATTTATCATCTATATTATCCTATTTATTCTCAACAATATATTCTATACTTGCATGTCACTTGTTATATTTGTACATACATTGTATCTTGTGATTTCAATTAATATACATGGTTATTTATAGTAGTTTTGTTTTAATGCTCAATCATTATCATTGTAAATTGTAATCATACTCATTTATCCATTTATGCAATTCTGTATTTTTCTATTTATGTATTAGTTATTATTATTAGTCATTATTAATATATATTTTTATCATTCCCCATGGGCCTGTTGATATTGATGTCTAATAAACAAATAAACGAACAATCTATATCAGCCGGTTATTTGACTCATTTTACAGCTACATGTACATGAAATTGTAATATAGATCATCCAGCCACTAATGTACCATGAACATTTCAATGTAGTTTC
>JAVTVY010035849.1:0-140625 GCA_036873755.1 Hanleya hanleyi
AAACACAGCCAAACTGAGGAGGTCTGATAAATGTCTGAAGAGGTGAATTCATATAAGATTGACAGCCGGACTTGGGATGTTTGATAAATGACTATAGAGGTGACTTCATGTAAGAAAGGCAGTCACACTGAGAATGTCTGCTGAATGACTGAAGAGGTGAATTTATGTGAGATAGGCTGTCAGACTGAGGTCTTATAAATGTCTGAAGAGGTGAATTCATGTAAGAAAGACCGCCAGACTGAGGTCTTATAAATGTCTGAAGAGGTGAATTCATGTAAGAAAGACAGCCAGACTGAGGTCTTATAAATGTCTGAAGAGGTGAATTCATGTAAGAAAGACCGCCAGACTGAGGTCTTATAAATGTCTGAAGAGGTGAATTCATGTAAGAAAGACAGCCAGACTGAGGTCTTATGTCTGAAGAGGTGAATTCATGTAAGAAAGACCGCCAGACTGTGGTCTTATAAATGTCTGAAGAGGTGAATTCATGTAAGAAAGACAGCCAGACTGAGGTCTTATAAATGTCTGAAGAGGTGAATTCATGTAAGAAAGACAGCCAGACTGAGGTCTTATAAATGTCTGAAGAGGTGAATTCATGCAAGACAGCCAGCCAGACTGAGGTCTTATAAATGTCTGAAGAGGTGAATTCATATAAGAAAGACCGCCAGACTGAGGTCTTATGTCTGAAGCGGTGAATTCATGTAAGACAGCCAGCCAGACTGAGGTCTTATAAATGTCTGAAGCGGTGAATTCATGTAAGAAAGACGGCCAGACAGAGGTCTGATAAATGACTGAAGAGGTGAATTCATGTAAGGAAGCAGCAAGACTGAGGTCTGATGAATGACTGAAGAGGTGAATTCATGTAAGCAAGCAAGACTGAGGAGGCTTGATAAATGACTGAAGAGGTGAATTCGTGTAAAACAGCAGCCAAACGGAGGATGTCTGATAAATGACTGAAGAGGTGAATTCGTGTAAAACAGCAGCCAAACGGAGGATGTCTGATAAATGACTGAAGAGGTGAATTCATGTAAGAAAGCGAGACTGAGGAGGCTTGATAAGTGACTGAAGAGGTGAATTCATGTAAAACAGCAGCCAAACGGAGGATGTCTGATAAATGTCTGAAGAGGTGAATTCATGTAAGAAAGCAAGACTGAGGAGGCTTGATAAGTGACTGAAGAGGTGAATTCATGTAAAACAGCAGCCAAACGGAGGATGTCTGATAAATGTCTGAAGAGGTGAATTCATGTAAAACAGCAGCCAAACGGAGGATGTCTGATAAATGTCTGAAGAGGTGAATTCATGTAAGAAAGCAAGACTGAGGAGGCTTGATAAATGACTGAAGAGGTGAATTCATGTAAAACAGCAGCCAAACGGAGGATGTCTGATAAATGTCTGAAGAGGTGAATTCATGTAAGAAAGCAAGACTGAGGAGGCTTGATAAGTGACTGAAGAGGTGAATTCATGTAAAACAGCAGCCAAACGGAGGATGTCTGATAAATGACTGAAGAGGTGAATTCGTGTAAAACAGCAGCCAAACTGAGGATGTCTGATAAATGACTGAAGAGGTGAATTCATGTAAGAAAGCAAGACTGAGGAGGCTTGATAAGTGACTGAAGAGGTGAATTCATGTAAAACAGCAGCCAAACGGAGGATGTCTGATAAATGTCTGAAGAGGTGAATTCATGTAAGAAAGATGGCCAGACTGAGGTCTGATAATGACTGAAGAGGTGAATTCATGTAAGAAAGCAGCAAGACTGAGGAGGCTTGATAAATGACTGAAGAGGTGAATTCATGTAAAACAGCAGCCAAACGGAGGATGTCTGATGAATGTCTGAAGAGGTGAATTCAGGTAAGAAAGACAGCCAGACTGAGGTCTGATAAATGACGGAAGAGGTGAATTCATGTAAGAAAGGCAGTGAGTGTCTGCTAAATGACTGAAGAGGTGAATTCGTGTAAAAGTCGGTCACACTGAGAATGTCTGAAGAGGTGAATTCATATAAGAAAGACGGCCAGACTGAGGTCTGATGAATGACCGAAGAGGTGAATTCATGTAAGAAAGGCAGTCCGACTGAGGATGTCTGATACATGATTGAAGAGTTGAATTCGTGTAAAAGTCAGTCACACTGAGAATGTCTTTGGAGGTGAATTCATAAGATTGACAGCCAAACGGAGGATGTCTGATAAATGACTGAAGAGGTGAATTTATGTGAGATAGGCTGTCAGACTGAGGTGGTGTGATAAATGAGGTGAATAGAGAATATCCTGGGATCCTTTTTACATCACATGTATCATCTGATCAGGGGTATGGACAATTTTCTCTTTGAAAAAAAACTGCATGGTCAGACACATTGTCTTCAATTGAATAGAAATTAAGCTCCAGACTTGAAACTCACTGATTGGCTCGATTTTCCTCCAATTTCTTCACAGGCCAATGAAAATTCCAGATTTCTTTTTGAAAGTTTGAATGGACCAATCACATGCTTTAAAATTGGAAGATATCCCATGATGCATTATTGTTTCTATAAAACTTCATTCTTCATAGCAAACATCAGATCAAACATTCAATACTATTATGTTATTAACCAAGTGTTTTCATATTGGCCTTGTTATAGGTCCGAGGCCTGCCGTATTGGCCCGAGGCCGCAGGCCGAGGGCCAATACGGCTGACCGAGGACCTATAACCAGGCCAATATGAAAACACTTGGTTAATGACATTTTTATTAATTAACTCATTTTTTTATCGATTATAATACATGCATCAAGGAATATTTTAGTACAGCGACTCCCTGTATTTCTTCCTTCACAATAGGCCTATTTCCTACGATTATTATGTGCTTTTTGAAGTGCCATTATCGTCGGAAAGTCGATCCCCTCTACAGTAACGCTATCGGAAACGACGGTGACAATCGGGACGGTGAATAGGCCGATCATCTTCAACCTGGGCGTGGGTCTTTAACGTATGATAAAAGATACAAGCAGACGAAATACCAATTTTATTTGATAAGAACGGTGCAGTAAAATACAACCTTATAACCTGGCGTAAATTTGGTCCAAATCCAGTCCCGATTTGAGGATCGAAGACGTATGATGCTATGGAGACCCTAGTTTTCAACATCATTTTACAGGTGTTTCGACCGCATGATTCCTATCGGTTCTATCCATATGTGAATAACTCTTCTAGCTGCAAGTCTGACATCTTTCTGTTGTAAAATATCACTGTAGTTATCGCTTCGTTCATCAGTGCACTGCTGTAAGTGTTGGATTGCTGTTTTGACGCCTGCTTGTACTTAGCATGTCGATTTCGCGCTCGCGTCACTATAGTCTATTTCAGCATGACTCGCCTCACTTGATTTCAAGGTTTGTGTATCGGCACGTACAGCTCTATCAAATATTATCACATAAGCCATTGAATATCCGTTCAAAGTCAGAGAAATCAGTGACATCATTCGGAGAAGATCGCGAATCGAGGATCGTTCATCCTCAGCGTCGCCATGTTGAAAGTCATATTGGCCCAGCCCATATTGGCCCTGTTTTCCCGTATTGGACCTGCTTTTCCGTATTGGCCCGGTTTGGGGTCATATCAAGCAGGCCGATTTCTTTGTATTGGATTCATATCATTGAAAGTTGATTAATAATAAGCCATATTTCAGCATTAATAATCAAAAGTCCCATTTCGTGTGAGAGCACCAATTCCAAATGTGTATGAAATAATAAAACACAAGATGGTTTCTAAAACGAGAGAAGCTAGTGGTCAATCATGTCGGCAAGAAATGATGTTCTGTACATAAAATCCTAATCATTGATCATTATTTGTTTTCCAAATGAATTTTCAAGTTTTCAACAGTATGTATCTGTCACGCTTTGATTGTGACTGTTCATTTGAATACAATGGAAATGTAAAACACTTGATATACAAATGACCCCAAGCCCTGTTAAGCAGAATTACACAAGTTATGAAATACTCATGCATGGCTTTGCTCGCGTCCAGTCTTTTCAGGTCCTTTGTCCCTTCCATATGCTGAATGTACATAAGACAACACCAGAACGTGACGGTAAAGTAACCTGTGTTTGTCTACATTGAAAACTTCACTCAGACCAGACTCGGGTGAGTGAGTGAGTGAATATGATTTAACGTCGCTTTCAACTATATTTCAGTTATATCACGACGTTGGGTCCTATTCCTTTTCACACCCAGGAACCACACGGGTGGGGACCTATTCCTTTTCACACACGGGTGCCTCAGTCGTTTCTTACGACAAGCTGTCTGAGGAGCTGAGGCCTATTCTTACCATGACCTGCGGTGTGCACAACGACATCCCAGGTCAATCCCCTGAAAATCCCACGGGGCGACCAGACTCGGGATGTCTGATAAGTGACTGAAGAGGTGAATTCATGTAAGAAAGGGAGCCAGACCGAGGAAGTCTAATAAATAAATGAAGAGTGATGCAGTTCAAGTTGTTAACATGTTTATTACCTGTAAATAGGCGAGATAAATTCTACAGTCTGTACAGGTGAGAAGTCTACAGCAAGGGACACCACTCACGTACAGCATTATCAGAACTGCCACTAGAGGGCAGCTCTATCACCACTACAGGCCTCGGCCAATCAAACTCTGGGACGAGGTTATATCAGCAGGTTGTGCTCCTATTCACAAGTGAGTTGGAACAGTTAGCAGAAGAAACATACACCGTGTTGGATGGGACTTTTACTACAGAATTCTCATGGGCACGAAATGACGTCAAAAGTTGGGAGGTCAAATACAAGCAGTCATTGATGCCATGGATCAAATGTAGTTACAATATGTGTAAATTATTTAATATTACGTACATGTATCTACAGTAAATATCATGGAAAACAAAACTTGATCAGTTTAGACACTGATAAATATCTTAATTTAGGTGTAATTAAACAAGGTTATACAGTTTTGACAACATCAAAAAACTTGATCAGTAAAGTATGTACCTGACAGAGAAGATCCAAAGAACCAAACGAAGATATTCCCTTTTATTTCAGGATTCTGGAATGTTTTCTATCCGAATGAAATGATTTGACTTGTGGAAGCATCATACGGAAAATCCAAACGGGTCTTTTGCCCGATACACTGCATTTAAATATAATCTCACATGTTCATAATCTGCAATTAGTTGAAAAAATAAACCCCTGGAACAGAACAACAACTCTTGCGTCCACAAAAGCTCAATAGTTTACAAGTGGTAGACTTTGGACTACTGTGCTAAGTTACAACTGGTCTACTACTCTTGGCACATCATAAGATTGGGAAGATATACAAGTATAATGTTCAGTTCACTGCTAATTTGTTCTGTCTAATTCATGGCTACGGTCATCACAAACATTTATTGAGAAAAATCAGAGTGCAAAATAACCACACACCATTCCATCTTAAAGCACTCTTTCACTATTTGTGGAATTATTTAAAGCTAGATGACACAAATCCTCAATTAACCCTTTAACCAATCATGATTCACCCTGTTGGATTGAAAAGTTTCATACAAATTATGAAGGGGAATATTTCGATTTGAAAATGACTGCAGACAAAAATGAGCTTTCACGAAGTGAATATTCACTAGGAAATAGCACAATCATTATTAATGCTATATGCACACATGCATAAACTTGGTGAAGCAACATAAACATCATTCAATGTATCTTATGTTATTTCTCCTGCATTCCGGGGTTAATCAAATTTATTGGAGTGACTCATCCAAACGTAAGTCTTGGGGTAACCGATATCATTAATAGGGTGATTGAACTTATTGGAGCATTTAACATAGATGTAGAATGGCTTTATGGCCACATGTCAATAACTGAGCATCAGTCAACAAGACAAGCAGATGTTGGAATGCACTGTAAGCGAACAGGAAATCCTCTTATAAGGTAATCATGCCAAATATACTAGAACAAAATTCAATCGGTTTTAACAAAGGATATGTGGTGTTTATAAATACGAAAAACTCCTTTGGGTATGACGGTAAATCCAAAACCTGCAAATTTATATTTTTCATGAAGATTACAACTGAAATATCAGGCTCGAAAAAATTGTGATGGTCAGTTGCATTTATAAATTATAGTTGGTTGATCAAAATGTGCTGTAAGGGCCCTCGGTGGTCGAGTGGTCGAAGTCGTCCACTGGTGATCGCTGGCCTCGCCCCACTGAACTGGCCCGGGTCAGCTGGGTCAGTTACATGCCGATGGGCAGTGGTTCTCTCCGGGTACTCCACCATCCAAACTGACTGTCACCATATGAGTGAAACAAACTTGAGCGGGACATTAAACCAAATCCCTCCCCCTCTCAAAATGTGCTCCCTGCAGCCTAATGGTATATTTGAGGTATCAATGAAGAGGATTTTCTCTTGTAACGAAAATATCAACCTAAAACCTAAAGTATATTTTAACACAATATATAAAGAATTTGGTTCTGGTTTGAGGGGTCATGGTTTTGTCACAAGAGAAAATCCTCCTTACAAGTACCTAAAGGTAACCCAATAGGTGAGGTAGCACATTATGATCTAGAATGAATGCTTTCCCTCACGGAAATAGGGCGCGCGCCCCATCTGCGCCCTACTTGCGCCTTGTCTATCTACTGCGCCCTAATTGCACCCCATTTCTTCTTCCCATCCACCCTGCTGCGCCCTAATTGCGCCCTTCAGGAATGCGCCCTAGAAGCTAGAGATAGGGCGCGCGCCCTAACTGCGCCTTATTTAGTTTGAAATTTTCTCTGATATTCAGACTGCGCCCTACTTGCGCCCTGTGGACATTGATGTTTTCTCCAAACTTCAGACTGCGCCCTATCTGCGCCCTGTGGACATAACTACTTTTTCGAGAACTCAGACTGCGCCCTAAATGCGCCCTCTGGACATAACCATTTTATCTAAAATTCAGAGTGAACCCTATATGTATACTTGTGCCTTCTGAACTTTTTTCACCAACATTCATTTAGCTAGTAATCACATATGCATGTGTGTCATTTTAAAGACATGTGCATGCATGTCTTTTAGTAAAAAAAAGTTTTTCTCAAAAATTCAGACTGTTTGCTTTCTTCACTATTCTGGGCTATAAATTCATTAATGTAAAATTTGGACTTTCATACTAAATTTAATAACATTATTTCAACAAAAAAATCTGACTTTTACTTGAAGAAGCTATTGCTCCTTATCTGCGCCCCGACTGCGCCCTACCAGTACATGTACATGATCATTCATGCTATTATTCTCAGAGTGCGCCCTAATTGCGCCCCAACTGCGCCCTATCTGCGCCCTATTATCTGCACAATAGCATGTTATCTGATTAGTCAAAACTGTCACATGACCTTTATCTTATTGGCTGATATTAACAAAAGAAAGGCAGACATATTGGTTTTCAAAGAACCATTTTGAATTTGAAGATTTCATGCCCATCTAACAAGATTTTGGTGAGTGTTATACCTCTGTTTTGTGGATAATGGATGATGTAAAGGGTTTCAGGTATGTGTAGAAGTAATTTGAAGAAAAAAACTCAAGAAAAAGTGAGCGACAGTGTCAGATGACCTAATGTACCAATTCCACAACAGCTGACTGTAGTACATGCACATATATTTTCTAATAAATGTAATTCTAACCATGAATGCACATTGTACATGTAGATGAAAATAATATGTACCTGCACAGCAAAATTAGATTTATTTAGACTAGTTAGATGCCAATAATCATCTTTCACCTTATATCTTCAATTTATGTACATGATGGATATACTTTATTTACTGAGGGTAGAACATGGTTAGCATGGCATGTATACTGTTCTGTTCCCCAACTGCGCCCTAACTGCGCCCCAACTGCGCCCTAACTGCACTCTAATTGCGCCCTAACTGCGCCCCAAATGCGCCCTAACTGCGCCCTATCAGTACAACATTCATGCTATTATTCTGAGAGTGCGCCCTAATCGCGCCCCAACTGCGCCTTTTCTGCGCCCCAACTGCGCCTTATCTGCGCCCTAAGACTGCGCCCCAACTGCGCCCTATTCTCTAATAGGGCGCATATAAGGCGCAATTAACATATTTGGAACGCGCCCTAATTTGCGCCCTAGCCATATTGAGTCTAATGGCAAAGTTGGGGGCGCAGATAGGGCGCGCGCCCCAATTGCGCCCCAACTGCGCCCTAGCTGTCTCAATTCATGCGCCCCATTTGCGCCTTAAATGCGCCCTAATTGCGCCCTATTTCCGTGAGGGTTATTACAATTATTTCATGGGTGATATTTCAGTGTGTAACCTTAAAGGAAAACTAAAAGTTGACAGGTTTTCAATCGAAAAGAGAAACCGTCACACAGAAAGGACTTTTTCATATGTAAACCTTTCATATCCCTTGATCACCCCGAAAAATCATTAAAATAAAGAAATAATGGACTATCTCAATTAACTTTTTGTTTCAATAAATTAGATTAATAACAGACTTTATGCTGGGAAATTTTATTTCCTATCACCAAATTAGAAGAGAATTTACCATATAGAGTATATGAATAAGATGGCACTATACATGTAAGAAAATACAGATACAGTAAATCTCTTTAACAATTCGATCACCCTCAATTTTGTGAGAAAAATCAATCAGTTGTTGATTGAATTTTGTTGAAGTTTGATCACCCTCTAAAATCAGTAAAATAATATAGAAGTAACGGATTCTTGGCATGCTTCAACTGAGGGCTGTTCCATTTAAAAAGGTATGGGAGGGGCGGAAGGCAGCTTTGAGTGATACCCCACCACCCATAGAAATTTCCCAATGTTTTAACATGGATTGAAGGGAATTTCCTCTCATGGCCCATAGAATAATATATTGAGTGCCTTTTTAAATTTTGTTCTAATATATATGATCACCATCGGATTTCATGGAGGGAAATTTCACTTCCTGGGATTTGAATCATTAGAGGATTTATCAGTTTGAAAGACTTAGCTGATAGTGTGGTCCCAAGGACAGCTCAAAGCTTATGTATCACAAAAAAAGGATCAAATAAAATGGCAAGATGAGGTGAACTCAATATTATCATATCCTGATTATGCAAAATTATTTTAAAGTTGCAATCTTCAACTACCTCAAGAGGAATGTATATAATTAAACAAATTTCACATAAGCCAAGAATAAACAGATTATGCAGTAATTCAGGAAAGTAAAAATGACCATCACAGAAATAAACCAACAAGAGCCATCAAATATTTCACCTGAATTATTTACCTGCTCTTATTATGCTACTAAATGAAGCACATATATATATGTATCTCATCAATCATGGAAATGCTCAAAGTTTATCGCTGCATCTTAGAATGGGGAATGTAGAAAATATGCCGCCAAAATTACTGCTCACACGATCAGGGTTAGTTTTCGTGCACATCTATCATATAAACCTTAACATGAACCAGCTCTCCGATCATACCATTCTATGCACCACAATGTTTTTGCTTCTCTTCAGTCGAGGACAAACAGGCAAATTTTCTTTGACAAATTTTTATGTAGCTATGTTGAAGTTTCAACATATTTTGGAATGATCCTGTTTCGTTGGTCGTGTGTACGAGTAACAAATTTTATTTGCTGGCAGCGCTTGGTCATACCCGTCATATCATCGAGCATAGAATAATATCGCTGCTATTCGCAACCACAACCGCAAACTACTTTTCATATGCTCTCTAGTCCCTCAAGGAATATTGGCACGGTCGAGTCAACATACATTTTTAAACAGTTCACATGAAGCAGAGGAGAGATCGTTGTTGCAATGCGCATGCACAGCTCCATTCTCAGAATTCTCTATTACGATGTGTACACATGAACATTTCTCTCTGGTTATTTATTTATTTTTTTTACATATGGCAGTGTGACTAACGTCACAGGACCTACGAAGTAGGGTAGGCATTAGGATTCCGACGCGAACTGAACTCTTGGAAACCCCCCCCCCCCCCCTTAGTTGAAATCCTGCCCATATTAAGATGAGCACAGCTTCAGTCAGAATAATCAGTGATTTTCATCAAACATCACCAAAAATTTCATCAAAAGTAGGTCAGCTCAGAACTTGCTGGTAACAGTCCCCTAATGCAACTTCATGCCAAAAATCAAGGTTCTAATGTCAACGGTTCTCCTTATTTTGCCGACGAAAGGATTCGGATGGACTGACTCACTCATTACCGGACAATTTGCGAATGAGAGCCTACTTTGTAGGAATATATTGCCATATTTCTTCTTAAACACGAATAAGTTTATGTCAAACATTGTTAAAATTTGTCCAAGAAAATTTGGTCCCCGACTTAAGTGAGCCGAATTTATAGCGAGGTGGAAGCAGTCATTCCAATTTTCTGGCAACTCCCCAAATTTTTTGTCAGATTTGTCAGGTCTGTTTCATCCACTTCATCATGTTGCATTTTAGAAAACTGACAATTAAGATTAACATTTCAGGTCACTGCGACATGTTTGGGAAACAGGTGTGACAGGTAACCACTTTATGACAAGCCTTTCCTGATTGGAATAGTTGGATAGAATATCATCGCTCAAAGATCACAGAAAACATGGTAAACAGAGAATTATTGACAGCTAACTGTCTAACAACCATAACAGAACTACCGGTACATAGAAAGAAATATCTCAAAAAGAACAAAGCAAAATATTAAAGGATATAAATAAGGAAGGCTGCATACACCCTAGACTTGGGGGAGAAATCTATATATGGATCACAAGATCCTGGGTCTCTCAGAGTAAAGAATATGTGGAGAGATCAGGTTAATAAATATTGCACATATCCAGTCAGCTTTATTCTCCTATAGCCAAACAATACATACACCAGGGGCAAATTACTATAATACAACTGACCGTAGATTGGGCCTGACAAGTAAATGTAGCCATGTAAAGGATCACAGTATATCCACCTAGAACTTTTACTCACGCATATCAACCATCAGCCAACCTGCAGAATTTGACTACATGCAAGCCCAACCAATAATGATCAAGGTTTCACTACATGCAAGCCCAACCAATATTGATCAAGGTTTGACTACATGCAAGCCCAACCAATAATGATCAAGGTTTCACTACATGCAAGCCCAACCAATATTGATCAAGGTTTGACTACATGCAAGCCCAACCAATATTGATCAAGGTTTGACTACATGCAAGCCCAACCAATAATGATCAAGGTTTCACTACATGCAAGCCCAACCAATATTGATCAAGGTTTGACTACATGCAAACCCAATCAATATCGATCAAGGTTTGACTACATGCAAGCCCAATCAATATTGATCAAGCTTTGACTACATGCAAACCCAATCAATATCGATCAAGGTTTGACTACATGCAAGCACAACCAATATTGATCACGGTTTGACTACATGCAAGACCAACCAAGATTGATCAAGGTTTGACTACATGCAAGCCCAATCAATATTGATCAAGGTTTGACTACATGCAAGCTCAACCAATATTGATCAAGGTTTGACTACATGCAAGTCCAACCAATATTGATCAAGGTTTGACTACATGCAAACCCAATCAATATCGATCAAGGTTTGACTACATGCAAGCCCAACCAATAATGATCAAGGTTTGACTACATGCAAACCCAATCAATAATGATCAAGGTTTGACTACATGCAAACCCAATCAATATTGATCAAGGTTTGACTACATGCAAGCCCAACCAAGATTGATCTAGGTTTGACTACATGCAAACCCAATCAATATCGATCAAGGTTTGACTACATGCAAACCCAATCAATATCGATCAAGATTTGACTACATGCAAGCCCAATCAATATTGATCAAGGTTTGACTACATGCAAGCCCAATCAATATTGGTCCAGGTTTGACTACATGAAGCCCAACCAATATTGATCAAGGTTTGACTACATGCAAGACCAACTGATTTTGATCAAGGTTTGACTACATACAAGCCTAATCAATACTGATCAAGGTTTGACTACATGCAAGCTCAACCAATATTGATCCAGGTTTGACTACATGCAAGACCAACCGATTTTGATCAAGGTTTGACTACATGCAAGCCCAACCAATATTGATCAAGGTTTGACTACATGCAAGACCAATCAATGTTGATCAAGGTTTGACTACATGCAGGCACAATCAATGTTGATCAAGGTTTGACTAAATGCAAGCCCAACCAATGTTGATCAAGGTTTGATTACATACAAGCCCGACCAATCTTGATCAAGGTTTGACCACATACAAGCCCTACCAATACTGACCAAGGTTTGATTACATGCAAGGCCCTACCAACATTGATCAAGGTTTGACTAAATGCAAGCCCAACCAATGTTGATCAAGGTTTGATTACATACAAGCCCTTCCAATATTGATCAATGTTTGACTACATGCAAGCCCAACCAAAAGGGACCAAGGCTTGAATAACAAATTCAGACCCAACCAATATAGATCAATGTTTGAATAATGCATACAAGTCAATATGCATACATACCGATATTGACTAAGGTTTGAATAAACCATGTGGGTCCAACCAATAGAGACCAACACATTCAGGCCGAAACAATACTGATCCGCACAATTTCAGGCTCGACAATATTGACCGCCAAAGGCTCATCAACTATCAAGAGAGGCAGATCCAACCAATACTGATGGTTTGATTAACACAAAGGGGAGTAACCAATATTGACGAAGGTTTGACAGGCATTATATCTACACTGGTATATATGGAATACCATAGATCATGTGAACGGGTACTAAAAATCAAAACATCAAACATTTATAAACAATGTTTCTGTTTGTAACTAAGTCAAACCTGCTTTAATTAATGCCATTAATCCCTTATTAATTGCACAATCAAACGTAGAAAACGGAAGTTTAAAAGAAAAAGTTAACTCCCCTAGGAGAGAGTTGTCCGCCCCTAGGAGAGCTCTCCACTCAAATCCAGCGTGGTCACTATATAGGCGACTGTAGCCTCATTTCTCATCCTCTTTCTCAGACCGAGACCAGTAATGAAACAAGGCCGCGGTACGAGGGGACGGAAGGGTGGGCACATTAAATTAAAGCAGGTTTGACTTAGTTACAAACAGAAACATTGTTTATAAATGTTTGATGTTTGCTACCTAAGTCTTAAACCTGCTTTAATTAATGCCACAGTACCAACATACGGAGGCGGGAACCTCGGTCTTGTAGTATATCAAAGTAGGCTAAGTGACCGCTGGAATAACACAGAAAACATGGGCATAGCATGAACAATCCATAATCAGCAAATGAAACCTTGATTATCAATATAAACAGGTTAAACATGTGAATAAGATACTGATGTACTTATCTTTGATTGTTCACAGCCATGTAGCTGTGTTTGTGGTGTGGAAATTATTAATTTCCCCCCGAGAGAGTACTGCAACGCAGTGTATAGGTACTTCTCGGGAAGCCGTTTATACCAAGAGAGGACCTCAACCCTGGGATATACAGTCTACTTGGTATGGCTTATTTATCTTGGCTGTTCCTAAGACCGGTCGAGGCAGGGTCTGTTCCGGGCCTAGTGATCGCCAAGTCACACCACTCTCAGTCCACAATCGTCTTCCATCCAACCATCATTTTAGGGAGTTGAGTGCAAAGACGGCGCTGAGATCATTGAGAAGGACGTCAGATTCAACCTGAAGGACACAATCAAAACCGCTGTTAAGGTAAAGATCACACTCACCATGGATACATACATCTTAGGGTGATGATACAGTGTCTGACATCTCTTTAGAGGATCCAAGGTCGTCCATCTGACTTATTTCTTCCTTCAATATGAGATCAATCAATTGTGGACCAATAGTATGAATGAGATGATACAGCAATTTGCAGATTTGCTGTGATGATTCAAACTGCCGCCCCCCCCCTATTTTTGGAATTTAGTTGACCACGTGCTGGGCCGCTATTAACGGCCCAAGCGTGGATATCCCTTCTGACTGGACTGACATATCTCTCAGATCGAAAATGGTGAACGTGGAGTTCACCGTCCAGACTCAAGGCTGGACAATGTCAAGGAGGGGCAGGCTCATTCATAAATCTCCACAAAAGAAACCTGGCCGGCAAGGCCGCGGGTAATAATGGAGTAGTAATGGAAGATACTAATCTAACCTATCTTCTGAGTGTCCTCCCCAAGTAGCTGGGAAGACACAGATAAGAAACGAAAAGGGCAAAACATGAATATGATACAAATATACTTATTCTTGAGTGCCTCCATCCATGTAGCTGTGCTCGTGGTGTGATATGTCAAACTGTACCAAGAATCAGGGTCCTCTACCACTCGGGTGTTAGGTCTTCTTGGTCTTAAAGGGCGTCAAGCCACGCCATACTCAGTCCACCCACGCCTTACGTCCAACTTGTCCTGTGAGTTGAGCGTAGGAGACACAGCTGAGATCATCCAGAAGGTAGTCAGTTCAAGCTGAAAGACACAAGCCAAAACCGTAGTTAAGGAACAGATAAAATTCTCAAAGCGTCAGACATCTTAGATTGATGATTAGAGAGTCCATGGTCGTCTATCCGACTTATTCCTTCTTTCAAAGACGATCATGATGAAAAGCAAGATGGGTGTCTTGCTGCAACGGTGACAAATTCCGCTCCCTCCTCTTTCCTTGAAAGAAACCAACCACGTGCTGGGTAGCCCTCAGTGGCCCAAGCGTGGTCACCCTATCTGACTGCATTGACATATCATACAGATAGAAATTTGTGAACGTGGAGTTTGCTGTCCAGACAAGACAGGACAATGTCATGGAGGGACGAGTTCTTCCATAAAGGCCATGTGTAGTGATGGCCACATAGAAGAAGCAAAAGACAGTAGTGGGGGCGTCAATGGAATATCTACCTTCTGCCCATTGGTAAGACTATTTTATGGTCTTTAACAACTACACGGCTTATTTAAATATCAAGCCTTGGTGACAGGCGAAGGGACATGATAACCGTAGCCGAGAACCACGCACGGAACCGGAACGAGTAAGATAGTGACGGATGGTTCGAACAGGACATAACAGAAGATCGTCCTCGAGGGTATGTACAAAATCTGACCACACAGGAATGGAGTACGAACGTTGATTCAGGAATGGGCCGAAAAAGGAAACATTATGTTTCGAGTCAGATTAGAACTCGGATCGCTGGATACAGAGCCCAGCGTGATATTGCAAGACCAATCCGCTGCCCAGGACATAGATCTTTCAAGAGCATGAAGTTCAGACACTCTGGACGCCAAAGTAAACGCCGCCCCAAAGGCCGTCTTATAAGACACCACTTTATAGACGCGGACTCTAAGGGTTCAAAAGGTGATATAACCAGAGCACACAGAAACCACACCGATACCCATTTCGGTAACAGTTGGCGAGTACAACGCGACTGTAATGCGAAGGCGCGAATAAGCGCCGAGATATTCCTACCCTGGTGCTAAAATGAGACTTCCTATACTGGTGAAGGAGGAAGTCAATTACGAGGGAAATAGAGTCGGGAATGGTATAACGACCTCGGCACCAGGACAAATAATCCGCTGTAGAGACCGAACCCGAAAGACGAACACAGTGAGTAAGGTCCGACATACAATAAACAACGCTAAGGTTGATGACAGAATTATAATGTCAAGTCTAACCATTGGTGTAACGGTCTATACAGGAATAAAGTACTTGAAGGAGAAAGTCGGAAAAAACTGTCCCTCAAGTACACCATGAAAAACATTGTGTAGCTTAAGCACAATCCTAAGGTAAAAGGATCTCAACATAATGTTTGTGTGTAAAGACAACATGAATCTGTGTTAAAACAACACTGTGCTGAATTCTATTAAAGGTGACTAGTCCGCCATACACAATCCCGCCGTCGTCCTCAGAGAATATTCACGTCCATAATCCACAGACCTATACCATATAACAGTATTTAACCAAATACTGTTGATTCGAATACAATTTTGATATTCTGAACCCAGACTGGAAACAACAAGGTCTGAACAGAACTCTCTTCATAGAGTAACGACGAAGCTAAGTAAATCACAATGTGAAAAACCCGAGAGGAATTGATACCAGTGGAAGATTGACGCCAAACGAATGGATATAACATATGCATCTCGCAAATGAAGAAATGACGTAACAAACGGCGTTATGGCGTACTGGAAACGTCTAACCGATGAAAAGGAACGACGCACAGGTGTAGGAGAGACACATGACGGCGTAATGAACATATCGTCAAGGTGTAACAGGAAAGCGTAATGTGAAAATTGCGAGAAAAAAACGTTGTATATGATAAACAACGTAATGATTTCCTCATTCACAACAACTTAATGAATATACATGCTCATAACGGAGCAGGATACAAACTTATAAAAGTACACGACATAACAGAAGGGCGTTGCAAACAGTAACCCCGAAGTCGATTGTAATAAATTTTCCTTCTCTTTAAACGCAGTAGAGATGAACATATTAAATGTCTGTAGCGTTAATCACCAAATGTAAACTCAATGTGATAAATGAGATTATGGATCTTTGTGTCAGTGAACATGAGAAATGTGTCAATGAACCTGGTTACCGTATGACCTCTCCGATGTAATTTGTCTCCTGTACATGAAATCCAGTACTGGAGTTTATATGGAGAGAATGTTAAACATTTACAGTAATGTTACTATCAATAACCAAATAGTCAGACCATCATTCAGAACAAAGATTTTGCAGGAATCAAAAAGCTCCTTAAAGAATTTTAATTTCCCGAAGAGAGGAAAAACATTTAAAGTCTCTCGCCGGCCGGAAAGTGAGGTTATTCAAAAATTTACAATTTGAAAGACCTAACACGAACAATTTGTCGAGAAGAGGAAGAACAGCAATAACCATACTAAAAAGCAGTTTGATGCTCTAGTAAACTGTACCGTAATACATACTTGCTGGGACGAATATACTCGTCCCAGATACTTGGAACCATAGAGGACTTCACGACTTACGAGTCAATAGACTTGATCCTTGGCCGGTCAACAAACAATCCCACCACGCTAGTAATTTTAAATTTTCTCATAGTGAAGAAATTAAAATTAGAGCATAACTCCATCTGAATTATACGCGAAATACAGTATACAGATGGAACCAGTTTGGTGAGAACAAACAAATTACATGTATAAAACAAATTTGTATACCAAGGCATATAATTTTAAATTTTCTCATAGTGAAGAAATTAAAATTAGTGCATAACTCCATCTGAATTATACGCGAAATACAGTATACAGATGGAACCAGTTTGGTGAGAAACAATCACATGTATAAAACAAATTTGTATACCAAAGCATAAAATTTTAAATTTTCTCATAGTGAAGAAATTAAAATTAGTGCATAACTCCATCTGAATTATACGCGAAATACAGTATACAGATGGAACCAGTTTGGTGAGAAACAAACATATGAATAAAACAAATTTGTATACCAAAGCATATAATTTTAAATTTTCCCATAGTGAAGAAAATAAAATTAGTGCATAACTCCATCTGAATTATACGCGAAATACAGTATACAGATGGAACCAGTTTGGTGAGAAACAATCACATGTATAAAACAAATTTGTATACCAAAGCATATAATTTTAATTTTTCTCATAGTGAAGAAATTAAAATTAGTGCATAACTCCATCTGAATTATACGCGAAATACAGTATACAGATGGAACCAGTTTGGAACAAATGGCATGTATAAAACAAAGTTGTATACCAAGGCATAACACAGTTTCATAATAAACAGTGGGTAATCGGATTGCATACTCACGATAACCAACAGGAGATCCCTTTGTAGATCGACCTAATCACAAAGAGATCAGCAAAGACGCTCATTAAAATGCAACAAACAGTGGTAGCATTGAAGTTCCGTAACATCCATTACGTTATTATTATAGCATCGTTTAATCGAGTTGAGTTGTGGTTACGTACACAAAAACAACAAACACATAAACATGAGGGGCAGAATAAAACCCCATAAGTTCTCTCTTGAAGACAGGATATCACAATTACATAATAATAGTTGATATAACAAGAGATTACCTTCTTGGTAGGACCAAATAATTGAATGCATGAAGTAACGAACTACCAAAGTCCGAAACAACAACAACAACATGGACAATGACGGACGGCTTATAAAGAATCGTATTTCCCCGGCGGGGAAAGACGAACCTCCCGCGTCACACAAGGGTCGTACTCACATTCTTGGTAAAGATTTATACAACAATTTAATGGATAAAATCATGACGAAACACAAACCTGTTCGTTTAGAGTACAACACAATGGGCTCACATACCGACCGAACAAAACAGAATGTTGGGCGCCGTATTTCCCGGGGAGCTGTGTCATTAGTTACACATGAGAATTCCATAATGACTTCTAGAAAAACATCGTTAGACGATCATTTCAAGGGAATTTAAAATCTCCGCCAACACCAATATTTAGCGACGTAAATAAACTATGTAGATTTACAGTTAATTTGTTTTCTTCCTTCAGAAGAAACATGTGGTGACTGAAAGATATTGGAACCTGAGGCAAAGAATTCTTTTGTTTGTCGGAGACAACAGAATGGCCAGGCAACCGCCTGGTCTTTGTTGAGCGTAACAAAGAAACGGGTTTTGGATCGACCCTAGACAAAGAGACTCCGAACCGGGTCAAACTGACTAGCAACCTGGAATTATCATCGTGTAGGAGGGTACCGCTTGATGGTTTACAAACTGACACGGGAGCCTCTGGGTCTTGACCAGCTTGGCCAAGATCTCATTACACTACATAACATTGACCAAAGAAAATTTCTAAGGCCCGTCTGTCGATCTCCGACATAGACGAGTCATCACAAGCATGTAACAGAAAAACACGACGGACTTGGGCATAAATCTTCCAAGCCGTCGGATTCCATAATACACATTCCGCGCACGTGGAACGCCCGGTACCATAAATTTTTACAAGAAAAATAAGCCGAGTGGGCGTCTAAAGGGGATAAATTTTTCCCGCACGTACGGCAAGGAATACCAGTCGGAACTTCAGACATAATAATACAGTAAGTAAGTTCCGAATGAATAACAAAACAATACTTGATAAAGGATATTACACCAGCGAGACAACAACAACCAATGTTGTAAGATTGCCTCTGAATACTTCCCTAGATGTGCACTGCTCGAGCAAACAAGAGAAAGAGGATGAGAAATGAGGCTGCAGTCGCCTATATAGTGACCACGCTGGATTTGAGTGGAGAGCTCTCCTAGGGGCGGACAACTCTTCTCCTAGGGGAGTTAACTTTTTCTTTTAAACTTCCGTTTTCTACGTTTGATTGTGCAATTAATAAGGGATTAATGGCATTAATTAAAGCAGGTTTAAGACTTAGGTAGCAAACAGAGGGTTTTGACTATACACAATAGAAATGTACATCCAGTAATAATATAGCAGTAACAGGAGTTTGTGCATCATATAACTTGGTGAATGCTATCTATTTACATGGATATAATAGAATGTTTGCTCAATATTATAATAACTTGATACTGATCATAATTTATTCTGTATGTACATAACAGGCTCCACTGTGGAGTCATATATATCCCAGAGGCATGCATTCAGTTCATCCATCCAGTCGATGAACACTTCCACACATTATTATTCCGCATGCAGCTTCGAGCCATCATTAAAATATTTAACATAATAAACAGCATGATCCAACATTAGGTATAGATATGTCAGAGATCATGGAATCTCTGACAGACAATTTGCTTCCTTCAAAGTGGCCGATACTCTTGCTATGTACACCAGCTGGAATACAGAGGAAATAATGGACCAGGTACAAACTTGAAAGACTCTAATATCCATCCAATAGATAACAGAGTTCACCCTCTCCCCCAACACAACACCTCCTGGTCCATCTTTCATATGAAGGTCATGGGACAGAAGAGAACAATAGTCTGTCTGGATACAACAATTGAGTCTAGATGGAAGGCTTTTCAGTAATTTTAAGGCCTACCTTTCCTCCTCTGAAAAATCCGGACTGAAAAATCAACCAGGTACTGTACAACCTTCCAGATTTTAACCCCCTCCCCCATCTCCTCCGAAATCTAGAGCAAACCCAATCTCACATGTCTACAACAAAGTGATACTTTGGAGGAGTGAGTCAGTTGGACTTCTATTGGTTAATTGCTACAGGATCTAGAACCCTGTAGATTACATAAAAGATTTAGTATAGTATACAAAATACTATAGGTATCTACATAATCTTGACAGCAATGAACTTTGAAACTCTGTGATTGGCTGTTTCAGAACAAGCCAATGGAAATATCTCATTTTCATTTGAAAATTTGAATTGACCAATCACGCGCTTTCAAACTGGAAGATATCCCATGATGCACTGTTTTGTCTTTTAACTTCAATTCAACATGTTGAAAGTTACACTGTACCAAAACAGAAGAACCAATTCATGTCACTAATACAACTATCAAAGATAGAATGTTCGACCTAGAAATTCTATATCCCAACGTACTGAATGAACATTGATCTGAATAACATGAACGAGTTAACTAGCTTATAAATCTCACCAGGAAATGCTGTTGTACATCATAATCCACAAACTGTCACTTCCATTGCAATATACCAGGTACTTTGTGCATATTTTCCTCGCATATATTTTCTTCACCAGTCAAATCAATACATGTCCAAGAAATAACTCTGTAAATTATCAATATGCATTTTCGCTTCAAAACAATACTCACTTTTCGAATTCAGATTCAGTATTGTTATTCATAAAATCAATTATACTGTTTTCCAGAGGATGTCTATTTACAAGTAAAATCAGTTCAATGTTCAAGTCAAATAAATACTTCCGATCCAATATCAGACTTGGTGTCTCATTTCTACCAAAAGTAAAAACTGCCAAGTAGTAATTGAAATGTAAAAAATGGAACATTGTAAATGACATACATTCAACTTAATCAGCATATTGTCAACCTTCCTACAGTACACATACCACGGTATATGCGAGTCCTGAGCATTGAAAAGGCTCTAATCAAGATGTAAAAATATTTTTCAGAATAAGGAGTGTTAAAAGCCGACTACGGTCACACTGTGCAGCAGTGAGTAATAGCTGCATAAAATAGTTCCACATTTGCTATCTACACACACACATAGAATATCATCACTAGCAGCAGGACTGACCGAAACAAAATCAGAAGTGAGCCAAGAACAGTTTCTGTGAAAAAACCTTGTATGCAGTCTTACAAATCAGTCGTTTATCTTATTTACACGTATACCTCAAACTCGTATCTAAAATCTAGTACACCAAAAATGCGTGTTCACCTTCAATGCGGAGGTGCTACAGTGTAGCCCAAAGTTGAAATGTCGGAGTGGTCGTCCATCGGCAGTGGAGGACGTATCACTGAGCTACAGTGATAGTTGTAGGGTTAAATATCTACCAGTAAACACTAGGACCTTTACCTGGGGTCCAGCCTTTAGCCTTCTTTGTTCTGTGTTAATAATATCAGTCCTCTGTCAGACACATGTAGGATATCACCTGTAATAATTGCACACTCATATACACACTGTGTAATACAGCCTCTAGTCCGAGTGAATCAGTCAGTCTGGTCAGACAGCTCTACAACAGTCTGTTTTGACCAGGGGGGTTTGACTAGACAATCACAAATTGTCAACAGTTCCCTCCCTTTGATCAGCTGGCCGACAGAGCCGTGTGAACAGGGTCTCTTGCCTGGAGTACACAGCGTACAGGCACACCAGCCAACCAGCCAGGCAGGCAGACAGACAGGCCCCACAACCAGAGCCATGCAGATCCTGCATGGAATCAGTCTACGGGTATACACAAGAGCACTGGGTATGCTGTCAGGGTGGGGCGTTGTCTCAGAATTGGTACCACTTCTTGTCGCGATACTTGGCCATAATCTGATGAGCAGCGTTGGAGAAACTATCAGCTTGGGCCATCATCTGAGCCGTCTTCTCGTCCAGCTCTCCCAGCTTCTCACCTCGCTCAGATAGTGCCTGCCAACCAGATAGTAACACATCAATACCAACTGATGATTATAATAAGAAATATACTATACTTATCTCTCAAATTATTTATGGCAAGTAGCAATTCTAGTGAAGTCCAAACTAATTACAACCCCTATCCTATTAAGCTACTTGGTGCGGAACTCCTAGCTTTAGTTAGGCTTTCATAGATTCATTTCTTATTACATACATCAAAAGATGTTTGTCTGAGAGAGTTGACAGAAGCCAACCAGTAACCACTACCAATGCAAGGATCATCCTAGCTCATACTGTCTGCAGACTATATCTAGGCACATCCTGTTGCAATCTGATTAGCTGTAACCTTAAGACTTGTGAGGTCCTCATATAGTCAGTAAATGGTCTGCAGATAATATGGTTGGTTACTTGTTGGCCATACTCTACAGCAAATGGTTTGCAGGTGATGATATGGGTGGTTACTTGTTGGGCATACTGTATGGTCTGCAGATGATATGAGTGGTTACTTGTTTGGCATACTGTATGATCTGCAGATGATATGGGTGATTACTTGTTGGGCATACTGTATGGTCTGCAGATGATATGGGTGATTACTTGTTGGGCATACTATATGGTCTGCAGATGATATGGGTGGTTACTTGTTGGGCATACTATATGGTCTGCAGATGATATTGGTGGTTACTTGATGAGCATACTATATGGTCTGCAGATGATATGGATGGTTACTTGTTGGGCATACTGAACAGCAAATGGTCTGCAGACAATATTGGTGGCTACTTGTTGGGCATACTGACAGGAAATGGTCTGCAGATGATATGGGTTGGGCATATTATATGGACTGCAGATGATATGGGTGGTTACTTGTTGAGCATACTATATGGTCTGCAGATGATATGGGTGGTTACTTGTAGAGCATAATAGCGGTCTGCAAATTATATATGGGTGTTTACTTATTGGGCTTGCTGTATATTTCAAGCTGCGCTCTCATCTCATGGAAGAAGGAAGAGAGAAAAGAGATGATGAGTTACCTGTCGTGTCCTGGCCAGTTCCCCAGATATGGTACCAGCCTGTCCCTGTAGATTTTGCATACCTGAGCCAGGTATGAGCTTAGCCAGCCCTTTGGATGCCTTACCACTAGCCTCTCCAACTACAGACAGACAAACAAATAAATAATCACACATGAAATTTATCAAATTTTGACTCCTGTATAAACTCTAATAGCTATGAGCGAGTACATGTGGATGTATGGAAGAAGTTGTGATAGACATTTTTATTCAGACAGATTCTCAATTTTTTTGCTTTCGAGATAAAGCAATTCATTTCTCAGCTGAAACCAAGAGGGTAGAACCCGGATGCCCGTCAAGTTTTCTCAGCTTTTCTCTGGGTGTAATATCTATCAAAGTCCAGGTTACCTAAATGGATATGAAATTCATCTTAGTAATCTCAAAGCGATTTCAAGATTTCGAGATGGTATCCAATGGAAATATACTTCGAGACCAAACCAGGATGATAAATCGACAGAGATGAACCAGTTACATTCAATCGAGATGATATATTTGTTGGTATAACCAATAGAAACCATCTTGACGCGATAAAGGCTAAATGTATTGCAGTATTATCACAATCTACAAATACATGAATTTAATAATCTTTAATTTCATTTGATATCTCTATTATTTCCACTTACACAGTTCTTCTCTGTCCAGTGGACTTCCTGCTACTGCAAATAGGTTCTTGAAGAAGCCAGCTTTGGGAGCTTCGGGTGTTTCAGAGGCTAGGAAGAGATCTCCCAACATCTCACTCAGACTGTCACTATACGGAGTAAGGAGATAATTATAATTTTTTCATCATCTCTCTTTATATTACACATCAAATATCAAGAAATCAATAGTAATGTTGACATGCTGCCACTGCAGAAAAAAAAATTGCCATATTTCTCCATTTCTAAGGTCTAATCAATGGAATATATCGTAAATTATGAAAAAAGGGAATCATAAATCGAAATATACAAAAATTGCATGTGGTGAGAAATCAACAGTCGGGTATTTACTTGTGAACACTGCCTAATTTTGAGAAAGAGCTATATACAAGCTGGCTCACCTGATATCAGAGGACAATGTCATCTTCTGAACCTCTGTTGGCGTACACAGATACAACGCATGACCATTGCTACTAAAAGAAAATGTCCGTGCCACTCTGAAAAGAGAAATGATAATCGATTAAAACTCTTTCTTCTGTTTAATTTACTTTTCTTCTATGTATAATCATCAGCATTTCAAGTCGAGCCTACCAGAAAATAAAAAAAGTTTGTGCAATTTCTGCTTTCATAAACAATTTCCTTAATCCATCTGTGTTCCCCATTTAAAGTTGCATATTTCTCTGCAAATCAGCTTTCAAGTAATTTTTCAAAATGATTAATGAGCTGATCTAATTTTTGAAGCAAAACATGTTTACGCGAGTTGGAAAATAAAACAGTTTATTCATCTTTAATTTTAAGTTCCAGATCCATGTCAATGTTCCATCAGCCAATGGTGGTGAATATAATGATGACGAGTAACTTACCTGAGGTCTGTTAAAGGGAGATAATTTACATCGAGCAGTGGTTTGAGACTTGGTAGACTAAATGCCATCAATCGCCCATTTCCAACATAGCAAGCAAGACATACACTTTCTGGAATTAGTCAAGAGCAGTAGTAATATTATTGTATTATAATAGCAAGAACAGAATTTTCTTTTCCATTTGTGCAAAATGAAGGATACAGGCACTGAATTGTCCAGAAAAATGGCAGATGGTTTCAAAGGCTAAATTTTACTGGTAAATTTATGATAATAAATCGACCATAGAGGTCCATGTTCCCCGCTAGCAGCACCAGTTATGGTGGATTACATCCACCATAACTGGCGCTGCTGCTGCGGGGGCCATGGACCTCTATAGTCGATTTTTTTTTGGTCGATGATATCTCATATCATTGATAAGAGTATGATTTGAAAATGGAGATATCGCTGATGAGCTTAACATAATCTAATACAGCGGATGGCACCCATATTGGATTATGCACATCCATAAAACATAATACATGACTGATGTCCTCTCACTAAGGTCAAGGGACTCTCCAAGTTTGAAGTAGATCAGTTGAATGGTATTCCAGCTATTGTCCGGACAAGATCAAACTGCTTAAAATCCAATGAAATCCAGTATGGCTGATGGTGGCCATATTGGATTAAGCACGTCCTTGAAAAACAATCCTAATCCTTCTCTCAACAATGTCAAGGCACTCCCCAGGTATGAAGTAGATCGGTTGAATCATTCGAGTTATTGTCCGGACAAGATCCAACTGCTTATAATCCAATATGGCTGACGGCGGCCATATTATATTACGCACATTGCTGAAAAACAATCCCAACCGTCCTCTCACTAATGTCAAGGCACACCCCAAATTTGAAGTTGATCAATAAATCGTTCACGAGTTATTGTCCGGACAAGATAATCTAAGATCCAACTGCTTATAATCCAATATGGCTGACGGCGGCCATATTTGATTATGCACATTGCTGAAAAAAATGCCAACTGTCCTCTCACCGATGTCGAGGCACTCCCCAAGTTTGAAGTAGATCAGTTGAATCGTACTCCAGTTATTGTCCGGACAAGATCAAACTGCTTAAAATCCAATGAAATCCAGTATGGCTGATGGTGGCCATATTGGATTAAGCACGTCCTTGAAAAACAATCCTAATCCTCCTCTCAACAATGTCAAGGCACTCCCCACATATGAAGTAGATCGGTTGAATCGTTCTCGAGTTATTGTCCGGACAAGATCCAACTGCTTATAATCCAATATGGCTGACGGCGGCCATATTAGATTACGCACATTGCTGAAAAACAATCCCAACCGTCCTCTCACCAATGTCAAGGCACACCCCAACTTTGAAGTTGATCGGTTAAATCGTTCACGATTTATTGTCCGGACAAGAAAATCTAAGATCCGACTGCTTATAATCCAATATGGCTGACGGCGGCCATATTAGATTACACACATTGCTGAAAAACAATCCCAACCGTTCTCTCACCACTGTCAAGCCCCACCCCAAGTTTGAAGTTGATCGGTTAAATCGTTCATGAGTTATTGTCCGGACAAGAAAATCTAAGATGCAACTGCTTATAATCCAAAATGGCTGACGGCGGCCATATTGGATTACGCACATTGCTGAAAAACAATCCCAACCGTCCTCTCGCCAATGTCAAGGCACACCCCAAGTTTGAAGTTGATCGGTTGAATCGTTCACGAGTTATTGTCCGGACAAGAAAATCTTACGGAATTACGGAATCACGGAATAACGGAATCACGGACACCGGTGTTTCTAAGTCCCCCCCCTTACTAAGTAGCGGGGGACAATAAGGGAGACAACTCGATCAAATAAACCAGCACATAAGAGTTATTCCCCTTGACATATCCAGAATATTTGTACAGTGGTTTGGTGTACCTCGTATGGACACGACTTCAGCTTTTACCACAAAGGAAGTATCAGTAACTTTGACTTTATATGCACACGTCTGGGAAGGAAGAGACATCACCTGTTAAAACAATATTCGTCAATTTAATACTCATTTCATCAAATCTACAGAACTCTAAATTCTTCCCAAAGTTTAAAACTTATGGTAAAGACTCTAACGAACTGATCAACCTATCGTAATTTGATCACCCTCTGATTTCCGAGTAATTAAATCAAGTTATAATAATTTTTAAAATTTATCAAACCTAGCTGTGATTTGGCTTCATAACACAATGGTCACATTCTTTCATTCATTTATCATCAATCAAGCGATGATGATATATTTCAATCAAAAACCTCAACCATAGGAAATAATGGAATCATATGAATTGTTCCTACGAGTTCAGCATTTGATGACGGTGGGGTAGTGACGACTTATGTAGATTTGTACAAACTAGGGGGTATCTCCAATTGAAGCCTGGAGATTTGCATCTTCCAATACAATCACAAGCTGAACTTAACAAATGACAATTAATATATGAACAAATGATAATATTCTATAGATGTACAAATATGGAATATGGTACATTGAATTTCATAGATCCAAATATTTTTTTACTTCAATCCGGTTTTGTCATGCATTGTTTGTAAAATATTTCAGAGAAAACATAACAAAATTTGCAGAGATTTCTAAAATGAATTTGATCAGTATGATTTTCAAAGACATGTCAATTTAATTAAATGTGATCAACCACATCTTTAACTCCATCATGTCACTTAAGGTAATGGATTCTTCACGGAGTCTTACTACCATATTTCGATATTAAACCGGACTGTCCAGACAGCAACGGTCTCACAATCATGACAAACACATGGCTCGAGTATGAGCATCTTCACACACCAAGTCAAATACCATCCTAAGATGAGGTAAATTTTTCAAAACAGAATCCTCATCACATTTCGTCAAGGCCAGTACGAGTATTGGTCGACTTGGTTTGTGAAGATGAAGTATGAGAAGAGAGAACATATTAGAAGATCATGGATACAGGCTAATATTCTGAATAATGAGGTAACACTAGCACTCAGTCATGTCAGTATAACCTTACCCGTGCTTGCTTTTCTGAGCAGATAATGGCGAACTGTCTGTCTATGACATCAGTTGAGGCAGACGGTGAAATCCTAGGTCTACTACACACGGACTGTTGCCCTGTGAATGAAGAACACTGATTGTCATATATCTGCTAGAAATTGTATGTAAACGTACAAATAATGTAGCAATGATGTATGGATGTACTGTCTAATTTTGAAGAGGGGTGATCACTCTCCCCCACTCACCTAATTTCCCCCCAAAGGAGAGTTAATTGTCACTCTCCTGAAATACAAAAGAGTAATGGAGAGTAATACTCGAAAGAGTGAATCACTCTCCTAATACACAGTACAGCGATCACTCTCACAATACTAGATCTAGGAGAGTGATCAACAGCTATCGTACAATATTTTACGGACATGAGAGACTAGAGATGTGTTGACAATTTGACAATGAAGACATTTTCATGGGCACCAGGTTTGCATACGGTAATTCCCCTAATAATGCGATCACCGGAAGTGCAGCAAAAATGGCTTATATCTGGAAATATTCTTTGTGGCACCAGCTACAAAGTGTCACATTTTATCTTTCTATGTTCTTTTTTTCAATTTTAAAGAAGAATGGGAATGCTACTTTTTCTCAGTGTTTGAATAAAACAGCTGAAAAGTCAATTTCCTGTGATTGAATTATTAGGGGAATTACCATAATCATGAAACACAAAATTCATTGGATGTAGGTTTATCATGTCTATCATAGAACATTTTGGCCTGTTTTACCATGAGAATAAGATTTCCGTAAATTGAAATCATCTCATAATTTGAGCACAATTCAAGGAATAAATGTACAAGGATATATAACTATGGAATCCCAGTGTGCATACTTGTGGGAACGTGTCTGCATTCCTGTGAATTTTTATGAAAAACAAGGCATGTGGAGTTAAAGACAGACCACAAGTGCAGTTGAATGTGTTCAATAACCGTGGCATTCTTTACCATGTTTACTACCCTAGATATTAAATGTCTGTTAATACACAAATCCTTATTTAATCTATAATGACAATGGGCTCCATAAATATGAACGTATACGTGAGTGACTATTGAAGATTACTGATCACTTCAAATATCATAGTTATGTACATGTATGGAAGAATTATAAAGAGATTTTTTGGTCTATTTTTATGACTCAATGATTAAGAATCTGATTCACATATTAATAGAACCAATGTTCTTTCATCCATCTGAAAACTAAGTGATCTGTTATCTATAAATAGTCAGAATGTGCTCATGCAGACGTTATCCTCATTAAACCCTGGTCATGATTAGAGATGTAATCAGCATGCAAGGAAATTCTCTAACAGGGTCATGGCATTAGTGAGATCAAAGAGGTCACAGATCATTTACTCCTTTTTATTGGAGGAATCTCTGGCGAGGGAATGATAACCTAGAATCTAAGACGGAAATGACATCTACGTTGCAGCCTTCCATAATATGTTACATCGTACGTTGCAGCCTTCCATAATATGTTACATCGTATGATATGCTTCAGACTTCCACTGTGGTCACACTCCTCATCAGCTTCTAGTCAATCACATGCATATCGGAAGATATATTGTTAGGCTATTAGGATATTATGAACAGGTGAAATATAAACAAGATTATGTCAAGAAGAGTGTATTTCATTGAACTTTACTCAATAAACGAAAAATTCTAATCATTCAACAAGTGTCAGAATGTCTTATTTCTTTTCAGACTGGTCATATTTCCTTTGGAATAAAAGTTCTTATGCCTGTGTTAACTATTATGAATCAGTTGGGTGGCTCCTCTGATGTTCCATGTTAACTATGATGAACCAGTTGGGTGGCTCCTCTGATGTCCTATGTTAACTATGATGAGCCAGCTGGGTGGCTCCTCTGATCTCCTATGTTAACTATTATGAACCAGTTGGGTGGCTCCTCTGATATCCTATGTTAACTATGATGAACCAGTTGGGTGGCTACTCTGATCTCCTATATTGACTATGATGAGCCAGCTGGGTGGCTCCTCTGATCTCCTATGTTAACTATGATGAGTCAGCCGGGTGGCTCCTCTGATAACTATGATGAACCAGTTGGGTGGCTCCTCTGATATCCTATGTTAACTATGATGAGCCAGCTGGGTGGCTACTCTGATCTCCTATATTGACTATGATGAGCCAGCTGGGTGGCTCCTCTGATCTCCTATGTTAACTTTGATGAGCCAGCTGGGTGGCTCCTCTGATCTCCTATGTTAACTATGATGAACCAGCTGGGTGGCTACTCTGATCTCCTATATTGACTATAATGAGCCAGCTGGGTGGCTCCTCTGATCTCCTATGTTAACTATGATGAGTCAGCTGGGTGGCTCCTCTGATGTCCAATGTTAACTATTATGAACCAGCTGGGTGGCTCCTCTGATCTCCTATGTTAACTATGATGAGTCAGCTGGGTGGCTCCTCTGATGTCCTATGTTAACTATTATGAACCAGCTGGGTGGCTCCTCTGATGTCCTATGTTAACTATGATGAGCCAGCTGGGTGGCTCCTCTGATGTCCTATGTTAACTATGATGAGCCAGCTGGGTGGCTCCTCTGATGTCCTATGTTAACTATGATGAACCAGCTGGGTGGCTCCTCTGATGTCCTATGTTAACTATGATGAACCAGTTGGGTGGCTCCTCTGATGTTCCACGTTAACTATGATGAGCCAGCTGGGTGGCTCCTCTGATGTCCTATGTTAACTATTATGAACCAGCTGGGTGGCTCCTCTGATGTCCTATGTTAACTATTATGAGCCAGCTGGGTGGCTCCTCTGATGTCCTATGTTAACTATGATGAGCCAGCTGGGTGGCTCCTCTGATGTCCTATGTTAACTATTATGAGCCAGCTGGGTGGCTCCTCTGATGTCCTATGTTAACTATTATGAGCCAGCTGGGTGGCTCCTCTGATGTCCTATGTTAACTATGATGAGCCAGCTGGGTGGCTCCTCTGATGTCCTATGTTAACTATGATGAGCCAGCTGGGTGGCTCCTCTGATGTCCTATGTTAACTATTATGAGCCAGCTGGGTGGCTCCTCTGATGTCCTATGTTAACTATGATGAGCCAGCTGGGTGGCTCCTCTGATGTCCTATGTTAACTATTATGAGCCAGCTGGGTGGCTCCTCTGATGTCCTATGTTAACTATTATGAGCCAGCTGGGTGGCTCCTCTGATGTCCTATGTTAACTATGATGAGCCAGCTGGGTGGCTCCTCTGATGTCCTATGTTAACTATGATGAACCAGTTGGGTGGCTCCTCTGATGTTCCACGTTAACTACGATGAGCCAGCTGGGTGGCTCCTCTGATGTCCTATGTTAACTATTATGAATCAGGTGGGTGGCTCCTCTGGTGTCCTATGTTAACTATTATGAGCCAGCTGGGTGGCTCCTCTGATGTCCTATGTTAACTATGATGAGCCAGCTGGGTGGCTCCTCTGATGTCCTATGTTAACTATTATGAGCCAGCTGGGTGGCTCCTCTGATGTCCTATGTTAACTATTATGAGCCAGCTGGGTGGCTCCTCTGATGTCCTATGTTAACTATGATGAGCCAGCTGGGTGGCTCCTCTGATGTCCTTTGTTAACTATGATGAGCCAGCTGGGTGGCTCCTCTGATGTCCTATGTTAACTATGATGAACCAGCTGGGTGGCTCCTCTGATGTTCCACGTTAACTATGATGAGCCAGCTGGGTGGCTCCTCTGATGTCCTATGTTAACTATGATGAACCAGTTGGGTGGCTCCTCTGATGTTCCACGTTGACTATGATGAGCCAGCTGGGTGGCTCCTCTGATGTCCTATGTTAACTATTATGAACCAGCTGGGTGGCTCCTCTGATGTCCTATGTTAACTATTATGAGCCAGCTGGGTGGCTCCTCTGATGTCCTATGTTAACTATGATGAGCCAGCTGGGTGGCTCCTCTGATCTCCTATGTCAACTGTTTTGAGCCTGCTGGGCAGCTCATCTGATCTCCTATGTATATTTTTAGTGCCACCTAAGGAAGAGTCATTGGTGGCATATGTCACAAGTGTTATGTACATGTAATCAATGGGAGCTGGGGATGCCGCCATGAAAAGAAGCGAACAAACAAAGTAATACTTCTAGTATGATAGACTTCTGGTATGAACTATGAACTCGCATGCCAATTCGTGTACATATAGTGTAACTCAAGAGACTATCTGGACAAGATCACGAACTCAGACTGGAAGACTGTGCAAAAACATGATGTCCATTTGACTGTGGTTGATGAGGCATAACAAATCATTGATGACATTAGCTCACAAAATGTATGAATTGAAAACATGCGATAGTGACTGATCCAACTGAAATTATCAATATCCTACAAATGTAACTACAGGCATTTTGCTTAAAAAGTAAACTGTTGAGAGTAAATTTCACTAACATTGAGGACTAAATATCAATACTACAAGAACTACAAGGACCACAGAATAAGTGAGAAAATCCAATGTGAAGCTTCAATGGTTCAGTATGGATAACAGAATGAACATGTGATAAAGGTGGGCCAGTGCACATCTTTCAGAATTCAGAATCTTAGCAGCAAAAGAAACTGACATATGGTTTCGGCAGACAGACTACTGGAGGGAAACATGAGGGCGAGACTCACAAAACCCCTCGGCTTCCCCCATGAATTGAGAAATATGCCGAGAATGTGCAACATATACTAATCATCCAGAATTGTCCTTTTAGAAAATATCATCAATTCTGCATATACAACACCTACATTCAAGAGTATAGACAACAAAATCATATCTCGATTTATACACAAAAAAAGGTCATAACTCTGTAAAATAAGGGCCGAGACGAATACTTTTTGGTAGGCTTGTAGAATACAAGTAGATAAATAAGTTTCCAAGTTTTTTTACATTGACTAACAGACAAACCAGACTGACAGACAGGAGAGTCAGAGCTGAAAATAGACCATACCAACTGTGCTACATATCTTTATGTCTATGTATTAGAATCCTAACTGCAAAAGCAACTGAGATATCATCTGGACAAGATGGCAGACAGACAGAATTGCTGATGAAGGGAAAGAGTACATTAAAGAACCAAGAGCCTTTAATGAGGGCACATCGAGTCTGAACTGTACTTACAGCATAAACGAAACAATTTTCAATGATTTACTGTATTTTCAATCACAGTGACTGTGACCTTTGGAACTCAAAATCAATAGGGTTCCTCTTTGACCCGCGGGTAAGGTATATCCAAAGTTTGGTACCATACCATGACATGGAACTGGAGATATCGCACGGACAAGCAAAACGGACAGACGGATGGAAATCATTATCACAACGCATGACCTCGTCTATCGACAGGCATATAAAAGTACACTCATTTTCACCAGCTAGTTTCAGGGCAGACATACTATGCCTAACTGCAAAATCAAATCGAGATATCACCTAGACAAGTCTTCTGTACCAAAAGACAGACAGATGGAGGGGAAAACAGTCAAAAGGAGGCCAGCACACACCTGCTACTCAAAAGTGTATCAAAGATGCAAAAAATTACTGACATATCCTTTACATGGGCAGTGAACATCAACTGGTTCAGGGAGAGAGACAGAATTTATGTTTAATGTCGCGTCCAGCAATATTTGAGCTATATAGCGATGAGCAACAGTCTACTTATTCAGTCATCTGACCAATTTACTAAATTCTGAATACTAGATTGAGCTCTAGTGTTATAGCATCATAGAATAATATGAAGTGTCACTAGTTGAACAATTCTTGATATTTTTCAAGGGTTTCACTACTTTCAATTGAAAATACATGAACAGTAACAGCAGTACAACTACCCCTCCATTGCCCTCATCCACTGAATAAATTATGTGGAAAATAGGTATACAATATATATACAATAATTAGTTTAATACTCCTAACATGCTTACGATAACAGTATACACCTGCTGAATCTATAACTATTAGGTGCTTTTAAAATCTATACATAACATGCTAAATAGAATTCACAAAGTGCTTTGAATTCTACCTACTGTACGCCGTGCCTGTGAAAACTTGTCTAATTGATGTTAGTAAACTGGTCGGCAACTTACTAATAATTTCTAACTTACGACTTGACTTCTCTTTGTCTTTACGTTCGTCCTTGCTATTCTCTCGAGAGATGTCTTTCCATTGGTCCGTGTGAGTGGGGATGAGGACGCCATTACAGTCCAGGAAAGACATCGTCAAAATGGAACCCTTCAGACGAAATATAGTCCCTGAAATAATAAGCCACACAGGACAGTCAAGACAGAGGTGAAATTAGGCCGGTAGGTAGAGAGGGGTGGAATCAACGATTTACTGTAGTCCCACAGCCAAATTCTCACTGCACAGAACTGTATGGTGTCCCTTTTTTCAGTAGTGTTCAGCCACAAACTGAACAGTACTGATTAGTTACTGAATGCTATGTAATCAGTTACGGCACAGTTCCTCAAGAGAAACTGAACAGTACTGCACAGTAACTTGTCAGTAATCATCAGTTACTGTGCAGTTCGTGACTGCATGGAAACTGCATAGTCCTCTGCAATATTTGTTTGGAACTGGCATGGAAAACACTTGAATGGCGCTGGTCAGTAACTGATTGGTACTAAGGTGTAACTGGTCAGTACCGTGCAGTAGACAACTGGTTAGTATTATGCGGTGTCCCTTTTTTGTGGAACCATACAGTTACCACATAGGTTAATGTAGCCTACATGTAGTCACAAACTGAGCACTACAAGTCCCAAAATCAAAGTATCAAAATCCCCCCTCCCCCCAATTTTGAGGACAAAATTCAATTGGCTGTTCTAATAAATTCTGATAAATGCTTCCTTCAAATATTGTGTTATTGTAGTAGAGAAAGCAAGAAGTTCAACCTTACCACTGGGTGAGACTATAACAGGTTGAGTTAGCCTCTGTTCCCCTGGTGGGGGCAGGTTGAGGACTATGACTAGCACTGACCCCAGGCTTGTACCCACCCATAGACATGGGGCTGTAAAGTTGTCTGAAATAAAGGCAAGAAAATTCACTAATAATACAATGAAGACCAAGAGTGAAAGCTAAATACTGCATTTTTCATTCAGCAAATACTAGGCTAGAGAATATAATGAAACAGCATGGTACACAGACAGGTTAAATGGAACTACCTTTCTAAAGTGAAGGTAAAAAGGTCATTTTTGCCCAATAAAATAAAGAATATATCAAACGATTAGACAACCGCCATAGGTGACCATGAACATATATATCCCCATGAGATGGTATTAAAAAAAGAAAGATCTTTTTTACCACCATTTTAGAGATTTTATTTCTCTAACCTGTACATGCACATTTCAACAGTACTGTGCTATTTCATCTTAGATTTGCAGGTTACAATGCTGAGAATCAAGACAGTACAGGTGTACTGTAGTCAGTTGATCTTCCCTCTGAAATGGAGTCCTAAACTTCTATATGAATGGAATGATGGACAGATGTATCAAAAACACCATGGGGCCTCAGAGGACATGCACTTAGTACAGCCCGCATGTACACATGTCTACCTGTTTTCCTTGTGTATGAGTCAGCAAACACTAAACACTGGATAGCCTCTTTTGTGACGTTCTCCAAGCTGGACATACTAGAGCTCCGAGAACGAGAGAACGAGGACCCGTCTGTTTTATCTGTCAAAATGAAATAACACGATTAGCACTGGATGTGGTATGGAAAGCTGAGAAATGCATGCGAAAAAACGACAACAACAACAAAACTTTGAAAACGAGGAAGGTAGAACATTAAAAAATTCAGTATGGATTAAATGTTAATAAATTATGTCCGATTCTGCGAAAAATCTTATACGATGTAGTTGCAAAGATTTAAATCGATTGGATTAAAAACATTTAGATCTTACGAAGCCTGGAACATGTGAGGAAAGCATGTGACAGTTTTACCGTCGGTGAAGGTGTGCAGGATAATGGGCATACATTCCACAGATTGTGATCAGGTAATGTGTCTGTTACTCTATAGTTTGTGCATTATTCTCATGTGTATTGTGATATTGGCATGAGTATGATAATTTATATGGCAACACAGTACATAGTGTTTCTGATGGTATCATGGAACATAGCATTCTCACAGAATCAGATTGTACACCTCCTACTGTCAGATATATGTACCCTCTGACTGAACTGAGGTTGAAACCACAGCGCGCAGCTCTTGTGCATGTAAACGGAGCAGAGTGGGCTCAGCATATCACAGCTGAACAAGACGTTGTACCGTGTTTTCTCGCATTATTTAGCAGGGAACTTGTTAATTCTTTTTTTTTTATATATATACTGGATGCGTCTCCCTGTGTCGATCAAAATCGATACACACCGAATGTGCATGCGCGCCATGTGTTTCTATACAGTGCCGTCACAGGGTGTTACATCAACAGTTCAAGAGGTTACAAAGTGGTTACAAGAATGGGTACATACCAGCCTGTACCATTATTTACCATGGTTCACCATGGTGTAAACAGCTTTGTACCGTGGTGAACAATGGTAAATTACTCTGCACCCATAGCACACAGACAGTCAAGAGATGTGCAAAGAAAACGAGACATATATTTCAATGTGATTGGTTGTTCTGCTGGGCCAAGGTTTGTAACCGAGTTGGATAATGATAACTGATCTGCAATACAAACAGAATACACAGACCAGTCGTATGGGTGCAGAGTGCTGTGCTGATGTATAAATTACTATACTCAGCCAATCAAGCAGGGTTCTTTGACAGGTGTGTTATGAGCAGGTACATGGATGAATATTTCGAAAAATATCCACAAAGAATGGGGACTGAAGATTAAGCTATTATCATTGTGTGGGCGTTCCTGTCACATATGATGTAAATGAATAACATGTAATAACATTTCTCAGCTCAATTCATGTCATTACCTGTAATATAATAGAATATGTAGATATAAACTTTTTACTATTACAACTGAACCGTACTAAGAAAATCAGGAATATATTTTTCACATTCCGAGATAATGAATTAGCGCATAAGCTTATAGTTTTAAACCAGAGAACATTACAATAAACCTGGGTACATCTTGATTAACAAGTTACAGTCAGTAACAAATCTGTATAATTAATAAACATTCATACAAATTTAATTATCACAATCAATTTAATTTAAATGCTATGTGTACCGAATATAGACAATTCATTAAAATTTAAAAGATAATCTGTTCAAACTCGCAGAATAATTTGCTAAAATTCACAGAATAATCTGTTGAAATTTATGAAATAATTATTTAGAAGTCACAGAGTTGTAGAATAATCTGCTAAAATTTGAAAAATGCTTACAGAACACATTATATTCTATAACTAATACCAGATGATCTAGGTACACTGCCAAAAATACCCTACTTATTTAAGATACTGCCCTAAAATTGTCTTGAAATAAAATAATTTTACTCAAATTAAGTAAAATTTCAAGAAAATTTGAAGATTTTTTTTTGTCTGAGTAAAATTTGGAGTGGGTTAAGTATATTTTACTTAAACAAGAAAAAAATTAAATATTTTTCTTGAAACAAGATTTTTTCAAGAAAAAAAAAAGAAAAAAAATACTTACCCCACTCCAAATTTTACTTGAGAAAAAAAATCTTTAAAATTTAACTTATTTTGAGTAAAATTATCTTATTTCAAGAAAATTTTAGGGCATTATCTTAAATAAGTAGGGTAATTTTGGCAGTGTATAAAAGCAGACTACATACATCCCTAGGTTACTCTACAACAACCAGAAATTCAGAATGTATATCATATATATATATAATCTAACCCAAAAAGTGACAACATTCAAGGTATGTTTGGACATGGTGCCAGACAAATATTCAAATAATCAACCCTGTTGCCATCAATGAACTCCTGTATTCGCATTTTCATACACACTCAGAGCTGTTACTGTACAAGATTTCTGTTCTAATATTTTTAAATTGGGTCTTCCCATATTACTGCAATGACGATGGTCTCACCTCAATATGTAGCAGTTCAGTTAATGCCTTGTCTATGGGTCATTTAAGTTCAATTTCTCCTCATGCTTAACCATTGGGAAATAATTTAAACTGGTGATAACTGGCATTAATGTGGTAAATTGCTTTATATTACCTTGCAATTTTAAGCAAGGGTCCATATGCATATGCATAACATGAAATTTGGAAAGGAAATCTTGTGTGAAACATGGACAGAGCATTTCCACGAATACATGTTGAACATAATTTGGTAGATTGGGAGAAATGGGAAATATCTCCGGACACGAGACATTGTCTGACAAGAAAGTGCCGAAAGTTTGCAACCATTTTCAATTGTCAGAATGTTTAATCCATGCAATCAAACAAACAATACTTTTATTGCTAGGCAGAAACCAAATAAATTACATTCGAGATTCTGTGAACTAGGTTTCATTTTGTACAACCAGTAATGTCAGAATGTTTGATTATCAAATATTTCCTTCAGCATGATCAGTGTCTGGCATCATGTCCATATCTGAATGGGTAAACTAACAAAGTAAAAGAAATACAATATTCAATAAACTATTCTACTAAATAATGGATACAATGGTAATGTTGTACATCTGACAGCTGGGAAATGGTCAGCTTCTAATTTACATCACAAAACTGGGGGAAAAGAGGAAAACGCTGAGGTAGGGAAATAATGTAGCATAGTGGAACAAAATATACAATAGCATGCGATGACGACTTGTACGTAGGTTTGAAGTTCCAACAGATTCGCCATCTTTATCTCCGTACGAGGGTTTATGAGAGCATGGTCAAGATAAAGGTGGGGACCAGCAGAAACATAGAGCTAAGCCTTCAAATAAGGGATCAAATGGGGGAATTCAGGATGGGCTTTCACAACAAGAGATGAAAAATAATGAAAAAGAACAAAATATAAACAACAGAATTAAACCCAGTTGTGCACACATCTCACTGTCAATCTATTTTGTATAGCTATATGGAACATAAGAGCTAATAAAAAATCGAAGGTGAATCTCTTTATCATTAGCTGAAGATAGCCTTAGTCGCACACTGACTGACAACAACATCCTCAATCCTGGCATCAAAGACAGCCTGGCTTTACATGCATGTCCAACACAACTTCAGGCATTTTCAACATTATCATTCATGGGGTCAATTTTGAAACTTGATCAGTCTTGATATAGAACATTGCCTGATCAAAATAACTGAGAAGCACATCTCAATCATCTCCAGTCTTCCAAACAAAATATAACATCTGCATTGTCCAAGAACCTATATTACCACTGTTCTAATTCAGTGTACCAAACATAGCAAATACGTAGAACTCCATAAATGTTTATGGAATTTAGTGAACCAGATTTCTGTTAAGTGCAAGTTGTATAATAAGAGGGTATCATGTTTCTAATCTAATACAAAAGGATAGATGTAGATCCGTGTTCCCCATGCAATTGTTATACAATATATATATGACAGTAAAATGTGTGCATTATTCTGGGTCAGTGAAAAGCAGGGCACCTCCACCATTAGTCTCCTCCATTGAGGCGTTGCTTTGTGCCTTCTGAATTTTGCGGGTACCTTGAGACTTGGTGCGCTTCAATTCAGGAGGGTGCTGTTTCTTTTGCTTAGCACTGGTAGGGCTAAGACAGACCCCATTAATCTAGAAATAAATCAAATCAAGACAAAACAGCATGCTAAATTGGTTAATCAGTCGATCTTCATGCCCCAAGTCGACCGGCAGGTGACTGGCAGGCGCCGCTCACTACAATGTGGAACGTTGATCAGTAAATAAAAGCTGCAACCAAACTAGAGATGTAAATAATCAGGTAGTGTGTTTGGCTGTGACCTAAACCTAGGTACGCTCATGGCATGCTACATTGTTGAGGACTAGCTAGGCAGACCCATGCCACATGCTGGTCCCCAGCCGAAGAAGGAGATCTAAGCGGCTCCGTATATCTCACTAAAGCATGCAGTGAGGGGACTAGAAGTGGAATAAGAGGACTAGAATCTACAAGCTGGTCTTATCTTGGCTGTAAGGAAGGAGGAGGAGGAGGAAAAAGTGTGATCCCAGGTCCTGTAGCATGCTAACAGTACTTGGTAGTTAGTCTCACCCTGAAAAAGGACAACACAGCAATCTGGTTAGTCAAAACACAATAACACGCTGACTAACGTAAAGTCAATCATACATGGCATATATGTAGCTGAGGCCAGCACCGCTGGCTAGCTAGCTAGTGGCTGGATTAAAAAGCTTATGGTCTAGTTCAGTGTTGGTGAGTGATGGTTAGCTTGTTATGTTGTTGATGGTGAATGGGTCGTAGAGGGACGAGATGGCTAAGGCAGCTAGGACAAGAAATCTATAAGGCTGTAGGACGTACCAGAGAACTTCCCCTGAGTGATCAGACTAAGGCTGACAAGGCGCACAGTGGGCACCTCCTTCACGTTATCTTCACTTAGGTCAACCACTTCCACCTTGAACTGGTCCTTAGACCGTTTGGCTTTCATCTTGGTCTTAGAATTGCACTCTGTCCCAGCTGTTTGCCCCTCCTCCTCCACCTCCGCCCGCGCACTCATCGCCTTCAGTTTGCAACTCATCTTCACGCTCACTCTCCGTAAGAACCCTTTGGCCCCGTCAGTGCTGTCCGTAGCGCTCTTTTCACTACTCATGCTGGTTTTGCGATCTGTTGTTTCTGTGTCGTCAGGACCTAGATCATAACCTGATTTATCTCCAGCCTCTTCGACACTACATGTACTTGTCTCATTCAACTCCATATCAAATTTCACATTATTGTTTTCCGTTAAAGGGCAAGTTTCCAAAGGTTTGGCCTCTGTTTCCTCCTCCGGTCTCGGGGAAGGAGTTGTCTCCCCTGACTGACTGTCATGATCCTTTCTGTGCTTCTTTAACTTTTTACTGAGTCTATTTCTTAATGAGGGTTTCTTGGCTTTAATGATCGGGGACTCCTGCCCTACTTGACCAGCACAAATGGACAGTTCAGGGTTAGAGGAAGAGCGGCGCAATGAGGAGTTCTTATAACAATCTTCAGAAATCATAGGGGCGACAGGGTGAGGGACATCACCTCTACCAAATGGGATGGAAACTGTCTTGTGAGCTGGTAATTTGAAAGGAGTATCTGATACAGGAATACTGGTAAATGGACCACTATGGGCCTCAGAACTGAAATGCCAGGTCTTACTGAAAGGGTCATTTTCAGGGCTCTCAAGCGCTTCAGAATCACTCACAGCCTGCTTTTCAGATTCAACTGGCAAGGAAACGGATAGTTTGGAGTCTCGTTTCTTCAGTTTCTCTTTCTCCTTTCCCCTGTGTCTGGGTGACTTCTTGTCCTCGGAAATCGTGTGTAGCGCTTGCTCTTGGAAGCGGAATTTCGAGGTGGGGGAGGAGGTCAGGTGGCTGGGTGAGCCATTCACTAGGGGGGCAGGGGGCAACTGAAAAGTAACACAAAACAAACAAAACTTTCTATCAACTAGTATAAACACCACCAAAACAGACTGATAAGAAACTGAAAGCATAGTGTAACACGATGAAAACAATGCGCAAGTTGAAATGAAAGCTCTTAATTGACCAAATGAACATGATGAATGAAAGCCAAAGCTAATTAAGTAAAATTAACCCGAATATATTATTGTTAATCTGCACTAGGCTTGTCACACTGTTTTTTTTTCTTCACACGCTATATTACAGTATGTATTACTGCAAATATTAGGTGTTCCACCGCATGGACGGGAGGATGCTGCAAGATACTCTCGTTCGATGTGAATAAAGCTGCACTCATTAACAATCTAGAGTCTCACATCTAAGGATCAATTTTCCAGGCTCGTCAAGGCTCAAATTCTCAATATTGACTGTCTGTGCCAAGAATAAAGTAGGAAATTAAAAAATAAGTGAGGCCAGATATTCGTATATCTAAGATCATGTCGATTAGAATTCCATGTAGACACTACATGTATATATGCCACAACTGGATTGGGCCAAGCCACAAAAAGAACTGTCTTAGCTAAGTCGTGAATATATGCGGATGTGTATGCAGACAAAAATAAACATTACCTGCAGAAATAAAGAAAATAAAATAACTAAAAATATAATGCAAAAAGAAATGAAATGAATAAATTCTCAATTCCATGGGCGTGATGGGTGTCCTTTTGGAGTTCAGCTGTTGACATGGTTGAGGTTGATAGGTAGAGTACAAACATTTTGGTTGACCATTTTCTTCGAATCTCAAAGCGTTCACAGCAAACTTTCAGGAACTTACTTGTAATACGCCAAAAGCACTTGTTGCAATTTGAGTTTGGGCTCTTTTGAGAAAATGTAAATTCATGTATTACCCAAAATCTTCAAAATTCTGTGATGTGAATTCCGTCTACGAATCAATCAGAATCTACACACAAATTGGGTGTAGGCTATGGCTATGTCATTTATCATGTTACGGCGATCCCACTCTCTAAAATGGAGGTAAAAAAGGTCGTTTTTGCTCAATAACTTTTGATTCCTTTTAAACCAATGCATCAAAATTTCAGGCGCATTGATTTAGCTATTGTTTCATGTCATAAAATTAATTTGCTATGTGAAGAACCAGCCAATGTTGTTTAAACAGCGCAAAAGATGTTTGGCCTATTATTATGCAAATTAGATAGATGACAATTTACTTTTTTACTACCATTTAATGCGGATAGATATGTCTCTATACGCCTCAAGAGGATTTTGCTGAATTCATTATGTGAGCTGATTTATTGAGCGAAAACGACCCTTTTTACCTCCATTTTAGAGAGCGGGATTCCCCTAACCTGTTTATCCTATTAGGACAGTAGAGGTGGCCCAAAATATAGGCCCAATCAATAGATTTGAGGTCAATGATGTCTCGTTTCTATTTATATAGTGACAACCTTCATTTGGAGACAACTGGTGGGCTAATATACCAATATGAAGTGTGAGCGTAGAAAATGACAAGTTGGTGTGATGAAGATACCATATTCCAACCTGTCAGCATGGAGGTTTCTAAGCCGGGTAAATGTACATGCAGGTTTCTACGAATCTGACCAAAAGCCCTGCGGACAAAAACCATGTGAACGACAGCCCATCTAACCTTTTTGAACATTTTTGTAAAATTCAAATTCAGGTATATGCACTATAAGTAGAAAATGTTCAAAGCATCAATTGTTCAAGAAGAAGTAAGATTACCATTGACATTCTCATCTTACAATATACATGTACAAGAACAATTTCTTAAAATTTCCCAATTTTTAAATTTCCATTTATAATCACCGGACCGATGAACTACCAGACTGTAGCAACTATTATAATATATACCATAAAATAGTCCAATTCGACCATGTCTGTTGGACCAGTGAACATATAATGCTTCTATTTTGAAACAGCCCAACTTTGAATAGTGTATTTTTTTTTACTTATTTAACGTATTCGTTTTCTGTTTCTGTATTTATCACTTCGAATGGAGCTTTTGACTGGTAGGTTTTTTAATACATGGACTTTTTATCCACAGGTTTTGTCTGCGGGACTTTCATCCCCTGGGTCCATTGTCCTGGATTCAGGTTTCTAATCCTAGCTTCATCAGTTGATGGGAAATACTACAACAGCCTTCAAAAATAGCCAAAAATAGCTTCATTTTGATTGGGATATTTTGGCACGTCCTAAAAAGGATCTATATTGGTTTATGGGAAAGAGGAAGGATTTCACTTGAGAGAGAATAGGTAAACTGTAATTCTAAGCACACTATGTTGATGTAAATATGCAGTGTAACAGTAGTATTGATTGCAGAAATCTTGAAAAGTTCCACAGAAATAATGGATCAAATAAGGAAAGGTATAATGACGGTCATAGATTGAATTATACCATATGTGACTAAAACAAGATAAATGGCAAAATATGAAAACACACCGACTCCCATATACTTTATTGACTATCCCCAGTTTGATCTTGTGGTCTATCCCCAGTTTGATCTTGTGGTCTATCCCCAGTTTGATCTAGTGTTCTAACCCCAGTTTGATCTTGTGGTCTATCCCCAGTTTGATCTTGTGGTCTATCCCCAGTTTGATCTAGTGTTCTCACCCTAGTTTGTGTGGTCTATCCCCAGTTTGATCTTGTGGTCTATCCCCAGTTTGATCTTGTGGTCTATCCCCAGTTTGATCTTGTGGTCTATCCCCAGTTTGATCTTGTGGTCTATCCCCAGTTTGATCTTGTGGTCTATCCCCAGTTTGATCTAGTGTTCTATCCCCAGTTTGATCTTGTGGTCTATCCCCAGTTTGATCATGTCATTCAGTTGTTCAGTATTCTGTTTTATCCAGCGATTTAGTCAAAGAGCCAGCAGTTGGCCTGATCATTAATGCAATGTTATTTCTGAGTTAGTTCATCATTTTTTACTGGATATCAAGTCAGAGACACCCAGCAGATCAAAGGTGCAGTAATTCTGAGGAACTGGCCAGAAGACTGTGATCATGATGCTACTGTACATTATAGTACTGTCCACAGAAGGAAAAACCCTGCCATGATACAACTTCAAGCCTCCTGTTGTGTTATTATTATCGCTGAACATTCTCAGCATTATAATGGTAGGTGTATGGGTTAACATGGTTAAAGTAACCATAGAATGTCACTTTATATCAAAGTCATGCTTCAGTACATGAACAACCCCGACCATGCACAGTATACGCACATGGTACACACGGTACAAATACGTCAAACATGTTACACTGCCCGATTCCCGATAAAACTGAGGTTAATCCTTAGACAAAAGATTTGCCCTGATAGCAGTGGCAGGTGCATTGAACTGTGACTACCTGCATAAATTTGCTGTTCATACTTTTCCTCCACTTCCGTCCTATGCCTACAGCATGGACCAGATTTTTAACTATTGATAAACTGGTACAAATATGGTAAATATGTGTCAAATTATGCTACTATTCCAAGGTAGGATTATAATGGTTACATTGATGAAAAGTTTGGCAACTTCAGGTCAAAAATTGAAAAGTTATCATTGATTAAAACTATTTCCTATGATGTAAGCTTAGGAGAGAGAGGAAAGTACGAACCATACATGTATATCGAGAGTCAAGCGTCAATGCACCTGTCTCTGCTGTCAGGACAAATCTTTTGTCTAAGGATTACCTTCAATTACCAGTATATTGAGAATAAGGCATTAAGACTGTATAATCTTACAATAGGTATAATCAGGCCTGTGCTGTAATATTTCCTCCCCTAACAATCACCATAACCAGAAATGGGTCCATCTTTCAAATTAAACAAGGACCACAATAGCCTGTCTAGGTACAACAATGGAATTGGGACTGGACGCTTTTAAATAATATAAAGTCCTGAATCATAGAAACTTTAATAATAAAGTGTAACTGTGGTACTTTTGCAAATTAATGTTATACCAAGGATAATCTTTCAAATTATATAATTTTTCCCTGTTTCTTGTTTTACGACTTTCATTTTAACAATTTAAATGCTATTAATGTTATTGTAATGTACAGCGCCACAATCATATTGGAAATTGTGATAAAAAGTGTTCCATTCTCTGCATTGCTGCGACGTCTCGAAGACGGTGCAGGACACTCGAAATATGACGTCGTTAACATCATCTCTGATGTCAAAAGAGGCAGTGCAGATTTCTCCTACACTCATGACACTGTAGAACATGTAGAAAGCTGCCTTTAAATCCTCCGAGAAAGAATACGAGTGCAATGTTGGGGAAAAACTTTACTACGTTTTGTTATTCACATCGTTATCTTGAATATGACATACACTTACATAAGTGCCACAGTTACACTTTAATATGGTGACCTATGGTAACCCAAACAGGTGCTTCAGGGTTGACATAACACAAAAGATTATGGTAACCTTCAGAAGACCGGTCTCCCAAAACTGAAATTGGGAAACTTCTAGGAGAACTGGGTTTATCGTTCACCATTACAGCACATCCCTGATATTATATGGGTTGAAATGACGGTTACAATATGTAGGCAAGAGAGATAGAGGGTAGCACGATACTGATTACCACTACACGGAGTTTGGCCATACGCTTATCATTATACATACTCTCAATCGCGCCAAGTTTAATGAACATGTGTAAATACATCGTAATCATTCACAAGAAGCCAGTAACTGTTAAGCAAGTTTATAAAAGTTATTATATCATTACCAGAGGCAAAACATAAAAAATATTCAAACATTACTTTCAGCAATGAGGTTCACCAATATGATCACTAATGAATTTATGATTTTTTTTTTCAAATATATAGCTTCTTCATTTAGATTATAAAAAGACCGACAAAGCTTGGTTCGGTTTGGAAAAGTAAAATGTGAGGCAGTCTCTGGTTTTCCTGGTTATGTGAGAACTTACTTGATCTATTGTGGGGGATTTCACTTCCTCATTGAAGGCTGGAGTCTGACTGACACACTCTAAATTCAGGGGACGTTTACCCCGAGGAGAACGGGGCGCCCGCTGGTAAGGATCCATCGAGCCTGAAATACAACAAAATTACGACAGACTATACGTCATGTCATTCTAATCTTCCGCTCCACAATATGCAGCCTGTCCCGGGTTTTTGTTAAGCAACAATCACCTCCTCTTGCTGTATATTCGATTTTTCCTGATCAGAATGGGGTTTAAACCTCCGTATTGGTGGATGTTGAGTTGCCACTCACTGCTGACATCTATCTGACACTGCTGATGTTCGTTTGACAACCCAGAGATGCAGTAGACATCTCTGGGTTTGACTCGGTGTCAAACAGACATCTACAGTAAGTGGTAACACAACAACCACCTCTACCATGTCGAAGTCGGTGTTAAACCCCTCAACAATGTATCCATGGACCTGTCCATAGTACTGAACAAAGCAATTTGTCTAATGGACTTTGTGAATGGATGGATGTTGTTCTAGTTTCCCCCGTCAACCAATGAAAATACTGGATTCATTTTCAAGAATTTGTATTGACCAATGAAGTGCTTCAAACTGGATGTAAATTATTGATAACCTTGAATCAATGAACCAGGACAATAATCATATTAATATAACAATACAGATTATTGTTTCACCTCTTTATTTCGTCAAACAGAAATCATCAAACAGTTCATTTCGAGACCTGTTCAAATCGTTACACACGCCGTTTTCCTTCATTCATCTGGCTCGTCTGATGTTAATAATATGAGGTTTAAATGTGTTAATTTCTACTTTCTAGCTGTAAGATTGAAGTGAGAATGAAATACTTACCATATAAATCAGGAGTACCCAAGTTTAACAAACATGTCTTCTGAATGAAGTCTATAATAGCTAGTCCAGATTCATTTCCAAATGCCATACTGTTGGACAGAAGAAAACAAAGAAAACCTGATCATTCTGCTTGGAGATAACTGGAGCTATTCGTACAACCTATACGTTTTTTTTTAAACATTCATTTTTCCAGAAATATGGTCACAATGTAACCAAGAGCTTGATTTTGGAAATTCTACAGGTTATGAAATTTAATAGCTGGGTATGCAGTAACATGGGTCTACTTTACTGGAGGTGTTATTTGAATGCAAAAGACAAGAGAATTTTAAGTATTTTGGAAAAGAAGATATGACAAATTTGTCTATCTAATTATCTCTCGTTCACAATGTACACGTTAAAGCACATTTGCAAAAGTAAGATATCTCAGCAAACGGTAGGGATATTCTGATGAAATAAACATCAAAATTCTCGGAATCAAGATGTCAACAACATATCTCTCTCAAAGACGGTTTCTATTTTTGAGGTTCTCCATTACTCAAGGGAGTTTATAGCCCTTTCCGGAAAGTGTCTGATCTTCCCCTGAATAACTGCCACTCTTTGAGGTTAGAGGTACGAAAAGCTGCTTCCGGGAAGTAGTCGTCTCGGTTTCACATCTACCAAAGGCACCCACAATTATTTTGAATAATATATTGATAAACTATTCCAGAATATTTGCTTGAAAAACTATTCTGTTAATATTTTCTAAGTGAACCGATAGATCCTGTATTCGTGTACATCATGAAATTAATTTTTTAGAAAAATAGAATATTTTATTAATAAAACTAATTGTGAGGGCCTTTGGTACTTACCGGAAGTTCTCTGCACCAGCACGCCCCTAGTGAAACAAGGGAGATAAAACCCTTTCCAAATTGGGCAAAGTTTGTGAGCATGACACTGTGATTTACAGGCTGTAGGAAGAGTTGAGAAAGATGCTGGCGACATTGCCCAGGGGTTCCCCTTTAAACAAGGTACTTGGGGTTCCCCTTTAATTAAGGGAGTTTAGAGGTTGTGACCATGAGACTGACTTACAGGCCGTAGGAAGAGTTGAGTGAGATGCTGGTGACATTGCCCGGGGGTTCCCCATCCACCCAGGTGACTACAGAGATGAGACTGGGCTGGTAACCTGGACTCCATTTCCTCACCCCTGACCTCACCTTCACACTCGTCACATTCTCCTGCTGCTGAATATGTAATATATACAACACGGGGATCATGGATTATATACACATACATTTGTGGTAAATCCTCCAATAAATTGATCATACTAATAAAACCCAATCATCCCATGTATTATACAAAATTCAATCAGTCGTTCTAATACATTTGATCACTGTCTAAAACGATTAAAACACCGAAGACGTGATTTTGGATTGATTTTGTTAATCTCCCGACACCTTGGAGCATGCATGTTTGAAAGTTTGGGGTCGGTGTGGAGGGTCTGAACTCTATATCAGCCATGTTAAATGCTGAATTGGTGCCATTTTAGACAGGAGTTATCAACTTTAGCTGTCTCAAAAAGTGGCTGGGGGGCTGCTCCGTGGCCCCTGTCCTGTCTAGTAAATTTGATCACCTCCTCATTTTATGGTGGGAAATTTCTCTTGATGTGGTTGAATTAAATTTACCCAAGAAACAAATCTTAACAATTATAATCTATAAAGAAGACAAGTTCAACGGCCATCTTCAATAAGGTTCTGGTCAATAACAGATGCATACAAATTCGGAAAGCATGAGGTCTGGACAGATTATGTAATGGACAATTTCTGCCATGAATCCCTAAACTTTTTATTTCTCAAGCCCTCGAAAGGTTGGCTATGATTTTTCCAAAGATAACATGCTATTAGCAATTGAATCTATTTTCAATTATGTAATCTGACCTTGAAACACTATGTCAAGGTCGGTCATCTTCATAAGATACAAGTATGTGAATTTGGAAAATCTTACACTAGTCCAAGAGTTACTCTGATAACATTGATGACCAACTGATGGAAGGTAACAATAGTTCTAAAACATTAGATTCATGTCACCTTTTCAGCATGAGCCTTCAAATGTGTGGGGACTGGAGTCTTCTGATTAGACAAAACCTCATGACATACGATAAATTATGTACACATGAATATCGACCTAAACCAGATTTTCACATAGGTCCGCTTGGATAGCTGTTTTCACTAAACAGCTTTGCTTACGTGGAATTTGAAAGAAATTTGACATCGATACACAAACAATTCATTCTAGGACTAACCAGAAAACGTCTTTCTGTCAGAATGTGAATACCATAAATTTGTTATTTTTGGTCATTTATATGCTGCTTTACCATTTAAACATTTCTGTGAGAAGGAAATGTGATAAAAATGCAGATACTCTGTTTTGAATTGATGTTTAATCGATCATATGGCATTACCCATGTCGCTGAAAATCAATACGAGCAATATTGATTGGACAAATGTGTGTGTGCCTCTGTCCCGGTGGGGGACAAAACATTAAGGAAAACAGAAATGCTAATGTACAGATAATTAACCGAGGTGAAAGATTTGCAGTAAAGAAGAAAAAGTTGGGTTTGTTTTTTTTGGAAGTACAAAATGGATCCAGAAAGGCGGGACGGATAAAACGTTCATTTATCACATCAGAATTCAATACATATGAGAATTGGAAAAAAACAACAAAAAAACAGGGAAAATAATTTACCACTGACTTGATTCAGGTTCAATTTAATGCTTGTTCAGCTTGGTTGTGTAATGTGTGCCTCCAGGACTCCGTGAAGCAATAAAGTATAAATGGTCTCGCAATGAGATTAAGACTGGACAGATCGCCGCAGGTGCAGGCTACAGCCTAGGTTAATATTGACAATTATTGAAGAGCAAGTTTACTGTCTAGATGCTATTAGTTTCCAGAAGTGATTTCTCCCCTCCTCTGTTCCACTGTTTATCTTCAGTCAGTTGACATGTCAACAGCATCGTAAATCACGCCTTATAAAGCAGTCTGCATATCCAAAACCTCTACAGCATGTGGGATAACTCGCTTCCAAGAAAATCCCCGCAGGACAAAGAAACTTGAATTGGCATGAATATTTGATAGGCATCAAGAAGAGCTGACCAGTACAATCCAGACATGAAACAGATTGATGTAGAAAATATTCATCAAAATGCGATAATCTGTTCACAGAGAATACAGTTACATTACCATTTATCATTTCAGTCTTGTGTCTTTATACGAAAAAATTAAAAAAATACAAAATATATTTTTGAGGTGGAATTTCAGGGATTTATAAATATTCAAATTCATCGTATTGACTACATATTTACTGCTTCATTCACAAAAGAATCCCACTGGGTATGCGATACCAACTTGTCTTAGACAATGTTAACAAGCAAGATAGACGGACAGTCCAGGCATGGAGTGAAAACCAATAGGCTTATTTCTGAACTGTCTTTACAGAATAAACATAACAATTCTCAAAGATTTATTGATTTTGTCCAGTAACCTTGACCTTGACCTTTTGACCTCAAAATGAAGAGTTTCTCTTTGCCCCATGGGTAAAGTATACCCAAAGTTTGGTACCAATACATGACCTGGAAATGGAGTTATCGCACAGCTTACAAAACAGACAGATGAAAAGATAGAACTCCCTGTCGCATTATAAGACCTTCATTTCACAACGGGCATATAAAAAATCAGAGCTGTTCATTTATATTTTGTGCAAGGTGCCAAAATATTTTGTTTGAGAGTGAATATGTGGCCAAGAACACTTCAGTTATCAGTTGTAGATTTAGAACTAAACCCCAACAGGTTCAAGATACATTCTACCAACTTACCTTAAGACAGTGTTACTAGACTGAGAACAGACATACAATGTATCGCAAACTTACCTTAGGACAGTCTGAGGTGTTACTGGACTGAGAACAGGAGCCCAGACTACCACTCTGTTGGGACACAGCACCAAGACTAGGTTTGGGGTACTCAAACTCAGGGGAATCCAGATCATCATAGACCTCATATAACAGCGTAATTTCTAAACACTACAAAGGAAACAAATACAAAACAGCTTATTCAAAACTATCAGTTGGACAATAAGGAATGTGCTTCTTTAGAAAGTCCATTACATGTTCTTCATTCAACATCAAATATTACAGTTGAGAAGATACAATTCCATGCAATAAGGAGTAATTAATACAAGAGCACATAGGGCTTTGAAATTTGTCTGCACAGTTGATCAGGCTTGATATAAGCAATCTTAGTTAGAGAGGGATGAACAAAATTATGGACTCACAAATCGATCTAGGTATCCAAGATCCAAGAGTGAGTGAGTTAGGGTTTAACGTCGCATTCAGCACTATTTCGGCCATATAGTGATGATATAACTACCTACTATAGGATTAGCGGGACATTTGTGACCATCCATGTACAGCCATCATGTAGAGGAAATTATTCTTCCCCACGTGGCAACAGACAGGGTACAAAACATCCACTTGGTCCCAAGATGCAAGATAAAGGTACACTGTACTAGGTATACCCTAAGTTTGGTAATGGTATATATCCTGGAACTGCAGATATCAAACGGAGGCCTGAAGTTAACAGACAGGCGGAGGGATGGACAGACACATGGTCCTCAGAACGGATTCCTTCTTTGTTATGATCAGTTTGAGGTATACCCGGAATTTGGTTACATTCCACAGAGCGGAACTAGTGTTTATAACACAGACATCAATATTTCCTGGTGTTCAGGACCTGGCATCATGGGTAAAATGTAAGGTATACTCCAAGTTTGGTATATGTACCAGTCCATAAATTGGAACTGACAATACTGCGCGGACATCAAACAATCAATAGGCTTCTTCTTTGCCATAAATTTGAGTTCTACATGATCCTTATCCTTAAATTTATGCCAGAAGCATAATAATTTTTGGATTTTTTGACTAAAGCAACCTTGATCTTTTGACCTCCAAATAGATCCAGGAACGGATAAAATGAAACTGAAGATATGTCGCAGACAAGTTGACAGATGAACAGGCAGACTTACAAACAATACGCTACTTCTTCTGCGATAATAGCATAGACATAACTGTTTTCAATGCTTTCCGGATTTTTGGATCACAGTGATCTTCACCTCTGACCTTTTACCTCAAAACAAATAGTGTTCATCTTTACCCCTTACCCCATGTTTAAGGTATGTAGAACTTAAGTTTAATACCAATTTATAACCTGGAACTGAAGATATTACATACACAACAAATGCTAAATGATTTCCTGATTTCTGGACCACAATGACCTTGACCATTTGACCTCAAAAAATGAATAGTGTTCCTCTTTGCCCCATGAGTAAGTTGGACTCCAAGTCTTGTATTGATCCAGGACTTGGAATTGAAGATATTGCACAGACTCCAAATGTTAACTCAATATCGCATTATGCGACCTTGTCTAATAATGTGCAAATAACGAGTTGTAATGAATAAAGAAAAAAAATAAAATATTTAAACGTTAAATTCAAGTCCGATGAGTGTAGAATAAAATGTAATGTTTTAGGTGACTTACAGGAACATCAGTGGTGACCTCTTGTTTGCTAAATCGGTACAACATGACATGAGTGGCTCCAGCAACCAGCAGGAGGCGACTCTCCACACAGAGGTATATCTGCTGTATAGCGAAGGGGTCATCATCCTGAGCTTCAGAACTCCTACTTTTTGGTTTCTCAAATGTTTTGGCAGTCTTGAGTTTATAAAGAACTTGCAATGTCACTGCAAACAAATAATGGAAACAACTGAAAAGACATTACAAAGCTCAGAGCGAAGTTTAATATGACAAACATAAACTGATATTCATCCCTTTCTGATCGTTATTATAAAGATTGAATAGTTTCACAGGTAGAACTATAGAAATTTGGTACATCCTCTATTAATTCAATTACAGGAAGTAAAATTCCTGATCAAATTCATTAGAACAGGTAGCTCAGACAAAACGAAACCAAATCTTGTACATATCCATTATTTTGAGGTTAGGGCAATCCCGCTCTCTAAGATGGAGGTGAAAAAGGTCGTTTCTGCTCAATAACTTTCGATTCCTTCTTCACCAATCCTTCAAAACTTCAGGCGCATTAGCTTACCTATTGTTCCATGTCCTAAAATTAATTTGCCATTTGAAGACCAGTCAATGTTGTTTAAACCGTGCGACATATGTTTGGCCTATGACTATTTAATTTTTTACTACCACTTGATGCGGATATCTGTGTGCGCCTCAAGAGGATTTTGCTTAATTCATTATGTGAACTGATTTATTCAGCACAAACGACCTTTTTTACCTCCATTTTAGAGAACGAGAGTGCCCTAACCTGTTTCGAGGGTGATCAAAGTTATTAGATTGGCTGAAATGTGTCCACAAGATAGGGGGTGACTGAATTTTAATAGAGTCACAGAATTATCAAAGGATTTATCCTAATATGTTATGTTAATTTAACTTAGTCATATTCTAACTCAACTGTGATGTATAAATCAGTGGTTTTTATCACTGCAGTTTAAATATTAAAATATACAAAACAGATTGTATGGAGAAAGTCAAAATTAGAGGGAGATATAGGAAAGAAGCCGTCCAGAAAGAATTGAACAATTTCTCATTATTCCTCGAGGTCTGCTCGGAAAGGAAGGATTTGAGAGCTTACAACACAATCAATTTCCAGAGTGAACATTTCCCTTTAATATCGAAGTTCATGATTGCGCAAGCCTTGACAAAGATATGTGAAAACGAATGACAATACACATTAGCTAATCTCATTCCCTGGAGGGCAGAGAGTTGATATCATTTCAGACTTTAGAGTGCCTATAAGAAATGATTTGAAAGGGGGGAAATGTCAGAAACAATACCCGCTGACGCATCCCAGAACTTGATCGATCCATCGGCATGTCTGCAAAGATATAGAAGGGAAGAGCAGTGGTAATGATAAATAGTCCCAATTGGTTTATAAGCTACACTTGCCAGACTATAGACCTCCCAATACAGCCAGACTAAATTGTACTGTCTGTGCCCCTCGACAATATGTACGCACAGCCAAGTCCCAACATAACATTCAATGTGACATAATATGGACACCAGAGCAGTAAATTCTCAATCTGTTGAAAATGTCTTTATATATTCATGAGACAAAATAATATCCATATATCCAAGGTCTACATGTCTATGGAGTCTTGCTATTATTATTTTCACCCATATACATGTACTGTACATACACATTTACAGAGTTATATTTGTAAATTTCACAAATCCTGACTCAGTAAACATGTGTACTGGTTTAGGCTCATGTATGGGCTCTTCAATATAATAACACCAACTCGGAGATTCTCTTAGGGGTCACGTCCAATTAATCAAGTGACTTTCTCGATGCCTTCGAGATGGATCGAGAAATTTCTCGGCTGAAACCGGCAGGGCAGAACCGGGACCCCTGACGACAACTCCCGGTTTGCTCCCGGTTCTATCTCGATCGAAACGTCCCGGTTTTCGAGATGGTTACGAAATTGGTCGATAATCTCGAAGGGGGTCCCGGTTTCAATATGTCAGTGTTTTGTTGCCGTTAATTTGGCCTATCTTAACTTCTCGGGCCATTAGAGTGTTGCGCTGGTTACATATTATCATGTTTTCAATGTTATTCATCTTTTATTCGATATATCTATGTCTTGAGATTTCGTGAATCCAATTGAACGGAAACTCTGATTTATCTATAGATATATAAATTATGAAAATATATATTTTAGTGAACTGCTTTCACATCGATAACTGATTGTTTATCTGACAAGTATCCATCGCGGAATAAATGACATCATTGGATATGACCTGGATAATAATGGTATGGACGCATGCGTTAATTATTGTTCTATATTCTTTTTTTGAGAAAAGATGAATCGTTTCAACCGAAAAATGAAAGCTATGTTAAGAGCTTGACTGGTGAATCACCTCGGTGTGTAATATGTTTTATAATTTGGTAGTATTCATTGCAGATTCCATTTTTTGAAAATTACTTTATTGTGATATAGTTTAAATAAGGAGATTATATCAACAACGTTTATTTCTGACATAAGCTTGCCTGGAAGTGGTTAGCGAAAATACTGGCAATCGAAACTAGAGGTGTTGATAAATCACGCCACAGTCGGTTTGTGAAAACCCGTCCGTCCGCTTGAAACAACAGTGAAGGGACCGGGGTTAATTTTTTTGAATGAGAAAAACTGAAACAGCATGCACTGTTGGCGGGAGCTTGATAATTTACTCACGTTCTTTTATTTATTGCCGATTTCATATATATAGGAAATTAATCAAATAATGGAAGTATAATTACTGCCCAATTCAGAGGGCAATCACGCTTTATACCAACGGTTACATACACTTTACTATAAACGATGCCGCGTTTTGTTTGCCCGAAAACTTCGATCGAGCGTTTATATTTATATTCTCCGGTTTTCAGTGAATTACCAGACGCTCCTATGATCTTCGTAGTCTCTTTATTTCTGAATATACGGGAGAAATCCCATTCTGATCAACTTTCAAGGGAACATATGGCATTTTATCCTAGACTTGCATAATTTATTTCAATTCGCAGTTCCTGCATGGACATATCTTATAAAGTGATTCAAATTCTAAAAAACAGGTTCAGAATAACTCAATAATGAGACAGTTTATACATTTTCAATTGACGATGTTTCTTTCTTTCCATTCATAACGTTTAGAGGAATTGCGCTGTCTGAGAAAGTATGCGACTACATATCTCTAGATGGAATAACAAAATAATATTAAATGATTCATGTCCAGTCTACTCATTTAAATGCATATGTATTCGCCGATATTAATCTCTGCGACAGACAATATTTATACCAAGCATACACCTTTTGAATGCTTCAAACTTTCATTTGATGACATCTCGATTCCATTCTCGAAGACTGTTGAGTTATTTCGAGGAGGATCGAGATGGACTTGCGCTTCGAGAGAAAACCGGGAGCAAACCGGGACAACAATCGATAGAGATAAACCGGGACCCTTCGAGACAAGATATTTATCGGTTTTACTCGTTTATCGAGAAACCGTCTCGATCGATTGGACGTGACCCCTTAGTAAACACAATTTAATGCACATTTTTTTTAATACATTGTGCATTATTACACAGTGATATCAGGTCATCTTGAATTTCTATGTCACATTCTATACATGTATGTACAAATACAGATCATTCTGCTACTTTTTGGAAACAGAATTTCATTGGATATTTTGATTTAATTCTCATAGAAGATTTGAATTCTTAGAGGGATATACATAATTTTATTGGACCTTTTGATTCAATTTTGATAGGAGGATTGAATTCTTAGAATGATTACCATATTCAGGGAATAATTTCACTCAAAACCTTGATTTCCAATCATCAAATTTGTATGTTTCATAACTGAAATTCTATAAATTTTCACAAAAACTCAACAGCCTATGATTTTATGGAATAAAACAATATGAAATTTGTTAAAACTGGTTGTACATGTAAATCAGAAAAATACTTTTTATTAATAAATTACCAAAAACTAAAATCAATAATTTTGAGTAAATATACTCAAATTTGGACTTCTATGAATTGATAACACTGTATTTCATCATGTTTCCATCCCAGCAGATTGAAGAATCAGTTGTCTTGGAAGACCTCGGTCAAATGCTAACTGTTAATCCTGAGCCAAGAAATAGTTTAAATAGCAATCGTTTCCTGTACATTTATATAGTATAGCCTGTCTAGCCATATATGATTCAAAATTATAGCTTTATCCTGTAAATTTAAGTGACCTATAATGAAAATACATATTTTCCTTCCTGCATGTACCTTCCTTCCCAAATTTCTGGGATAGGGCCAGATTGCGCCCCACAAACAAATTTTAAGGATGGCCTAAGCTTCATGTAGCAAGACTATTGATGGCGGTAAAGTCATTGGTCGAAAGCAGATCTATCAGCTAGACAGCACCATGATGATGAGACCGGCATGATTACGACAATAAACAGTTCCCCCATGTTATATGATGCAGAGAGAGGAGCAGGTGCTTGCGTTGAAATGATACAATACATCAAAACAGCCAGGACGTATTGGGTTATGGCTGTCAGAGAAATGACTTCCAGGAACACCAAAAATAAATCAATACAATTGCCCATCTCAGTCCAGCTCAGCTCTGGACTGACAACACAGAGAACAATCATAGACCATGTACACAGCAATGTACTGTGAAACCTGCGTAGCCCAGCAACTGGCCTGGTCAACTGACAAACATATACATGTACTGGTCAGCCATTGCAAAGGTTACGTTCTATAGGTGATAGCAAGTGGGGGTGGGAAACATGCCCACGTATTGACAGCAGTCCCATAAAATAACAGGGCGAGTCAAAATGGAACTTGTACTTGCATGGCACTCAGCAGTAAGGGGATAGATCAAGGACTCAATCATGGCTCGGTATCAGGATACATGGCTGGGTTGTCATGATATGACCGAAAAATTGTTGAAAGCAATGTTAAAATCCAACTCACTCACTCAACAAGATAATACCAAAGCCGTCAGTGTACATAGACTAAACTTTAGTCCAACTGTAATGTGTATGAGAAAAATGCCGACTTAAATTTGCATGACTTGGGGACGGAGCACAGGTCTCGGATCTCTAAGGATGTCTGCAGATCAAAATGTTCTGACGTAGGAAGCGCGAAATGATGTCAATGCCCACTTGACATCACATCAAGGTCATCACCAGACAGTGCTGTAACATTCGTGATAAAATATCATTGCACATTGTCTAGGTAAAAGACTTGTTGCCTACATGTAAACCTCAGCATATATCAGGTCATCTTCACAAGTCCAGGTAAATCCTCATGGAGGGTTTAATTACCTGGACATTTTTGGTGATTCAAATGAGTTCTTAAGTTGTTGCCTTTATTATACAATCTCATACATTTCATCCCCCACGCTTGTTTTGAATTACAGGGGTAAAAGTGTTCGGTGTCCGGTTATTTTCGTTTAGTTTGAGCGCGAACGGAACGAAATGTAAACGCGTTTCAAACGCTTACCAAACGATTATAGTAAACGAAACGCTTTCAATATCGCTTAATTGTTATTTTATCAAAACGCGTTTCCCTCATCAAACGCGTTTGCTCTGAACGCGTTTCGAACGGGTTTCTCTTTTCGTTCGACTTTGTGCAAATTTGTGTTTTTATTTTGCAAACCAGGCCAGGAAGTCCACGTGTCGGGGCTTTCCCCAGCCGCTATTATAATCGCTGTGCTATAAATATATGTGGCATAGCCTTTAATATACAAGGGTAAACACATTCTGTGTCCGGTAATTCGTTTCGTTTATATATTGCGCTAAGATTAAATCTTTTCGTTCACCAAGCGAAACAATATATGTCTTCCCGTACCAAGCGAAATGATTAGTCAGGCATGTTATACTGAGTCGAAAAAGCGTTTCGCCTGACCTTGACTCCATGCAGCTTTTGACCAACACTCAGTCGCCGAACCGTTGTACAAAGATAAAAAAAACAGACCAAATAATATTCTCGCCCGACGAAGCAACCGTGGTGTGGACGGTAATGCTTATTTAACAACAACAACAACAATAAAACGCGTTACGAAACGCGTTTCCAAAACGCGTTTCGAAACGCGTTTTCAAAACGCGTTTCAAACGCAAGCTTAAATCTTTTCGTTCACCAAGCGAAGAAATATTTGTCTTCCTGTACCAAGCGAAATGATTAGTCAGGCGTGTGATACCGAACCGAAAAAGCATTTCGCCTGACCTTGACTCCATGCGGGTTTTGATCAACACTCAGTCGCCGAACCATTGCACAAATAAACATGAAGCTGCGCTATCCAAACCCCTCGGCTCTGAACCCCAGCTATTATAATAAGGGTGTCTCTACCAATTGATTGGCTTGTGGGAAGAAATATTTACCCATGGTATTGTAAGTGTACTTTCTTTAAAAAAAAAAAAAGTTTTCCTCCCCTTAAATTAATTTGTTTCTTGAATAAATTGAAAGAGCTGTATCGATGTCTCACCAAAACAACAGTACACATGGCTAGATAAATACAGTACATGTATACTAAATGGCACATGTATGTCATTTCAAAACAGATTTGCAAGCATTCTTTGCATTGTCTAAGAGAATAAATGAATAAATCAGTCATCCAATCAATAAATAAATGTGATAGTATACTAACTTGATAATAGAAATAATATGCAAACTTAACATAGGAATTAGTGGATTTTGTTAGACAAGGGGCATAACTCTGCAAAATACTTTCTGACATGACTCATTTTCGATAGGCATCTAGTTCAGGTCAAGAGAAACAACTGTATCACATTAGGATGTTGTATATGGAACGGTTCTGAAATTATCACAACAACAAATCATAAATGGATTTTTATTTGTAAAAAGGGGCATAACTCTGCAAAATATTGTCCGAGATGACTCATTTTCGATAGGCTTCTGATTTACGTGAAGATAAATAGATGTAACAAGTTTGGTTGCCATGCATGAAACGGTTCTGTAGATATCGCGGTAACGGATTTTATTAGACAAGGGGCATAACTCTGCGAAATACTTTCCGACACAACTCATTTTTGATAGGCACCTAGTTCAGGTCAAGAGAAACAACTGTATCACGTTAGGATGTTGTATATGGAACGGTTCTGAAATTATCACAATAACAAATCATAAATGGATTTTTATTTGTAAAAAGGGGCATAACTCTGCAAATTATTTTCCGAGATGACTCATTTTCGATAGGCTTCTGATTTACGTGAAGATAAATAGATGTACCAAGTTTGGTTGCCATGCATGAAACGGTTCTGTAGATATCGCGGTAACGGACGGACGGACGTACGGACGTACGGACGTACGGACGTACAGACGTACGGACAGCCGTACATGATGACGACAATACCCCTAGGCCAAATTTGGCCGAGGGGTAAAAAAACAGATCAAATAGTATTCTCGCCCGACGAAGCAACCGTGGTGTGGACGGTGATGCTTATTTAACAACAACAAGAATAAAACGCGTTCCGAAACGCGTTTCCAAAACGCGTTTCAAACGCGTTCATGAAACGCGTTTTAAGCGAAACGAAACGAAAGATAAATGAACATACCGATGATCAAACGCGTTTGCGAGGTATAAACGCGTTCTTTGAGAAGCAAACGAAACGAATACAAAACGCATTTAGAACGCTATTGAAACGCGTTTCAAACGATAATAGAACGATAATATACGTGAAAAAACAGACACCGAACGCTTTTACCCCTGTAGCATGTCGGTATCCCAAGCCTGCAGTTTTTGCTTTGACTTCCGATCTCGATTCAGCCCGACTTCAAAGTAGTTTGGCCAAATTCTAACCTGTCACATATCTAATACCTCGCAGCGGATTGGCCTAATCAGCTAGCTTAGCGCATTCACTGATTGGCTTGATTTAGAGGGAACCCCTTGATCTATTTATATCCAGAACTGCTTTGGGTAACTATCCGAGCCTGAGTGTATCGATCCTAACAGATCGATCGATACACTGGCTCGCGAGGATGATGTCAGGTATAATGACATAGTTTCGCCCCTCATATGGCTAATTATTTTGATCTTGAAACATCCTATTATGACATGAGCCACTTCACATGGCTTGTAATCCCAGGGGAATTGGTCCAAATCTTGGAATCAGATCCTCTTCAACACTCCTGACAGATTCCCATAAAACTGGAGCAAACCCTAATAAAGATTAGAACTGTACCGTACATAATTTGAGAATCTGTAGAGTGGAATAGAGGAAAGGCAAGGTGAGTGTTATCATCAACTTGATCAAGTGATTGATGTTACAGACAAAAGTGGTTTAATCATATCCAATTCAGTGATCTATAGTTCTGGTGGGCAGGTATACTGGATTTACCTTAAGGCTCATGTCATACATGTAGGTGATACACTGTAAGATATGAAATATTCGCCTGAGTTTATCACCAGGGGGGAAAGGAATAGAGTCATATGACAACTGGAGGAAGGGGGGGGGGGGGGTACCTAGTCTAATGGAACAGTGCTTTATGCTGCCATTACATAGTGTTGTCCCACCAAAGTATCACGCCATAGGCAGAGAGGAGGGAGGGAAGGAATTTGGCTTAATGTCACACTCAAGTTTGTTTCACTCATATGGTGACAGTCAGTTTGGCTGGTGGAAGAAGCCGGAGTACCCAGAGAGAACCACAGCCCTTCAACAAGTAACTGACAAACTTTCACACATGGACCAGCTGGGCTCAAACCCGTGCCGGTTCAGCGGTGTGAGGCTAGCGGTCACCAGCGAAGCGCCTTAGACCACTCGGCCACCGAGGGCCCCCTAGGCAGAGAGGACACCCCACCTAGTCATATTATATGGACACCGAGTCAACCAGTCCTTCTACCCTGTTAATGGTCAGGGTACTGAGGAAGCAACAAGCTTAATTTTTAATTTTTTGATATGACCCGGCTGGGAATTGAACCCAGTACCTACCACTTACGACTTATTCATATTGAGAATTCATCTGATCCATGGTCTCCTATCTTTTGAGCACAGCTTCCTTTGCGGATTTCAAATGGGAATGTTTTAAATAATAATCCTAAATTTTGACACATGTCCCTCATTATAACATGGTTCATTATAAAGTGAACTTCAATGTAGCATGGTCACAGTTATAGCTGTGATATCCAATCCTTCTTACTAGTATTGAGGCAATAAAATATGTTTAAACTTAAGCTGTGATATGTTTGCTGCTGTTTTGAAGACTCGCTATAATGTGGTCAAAATTTTGTCCTCTAACAGCATTATATACCCCAAGATCAAATATATCAGCTTTCAGAATGTATGCCAAACATTCTCCCATTACAACTTAATATTATTGTCTCCTCACTGCCCTAATCATTCTGTGTACTGAGCTCTATGACTGCATTAAGATACAGTATGGGCCGAAACAGAATCTAACACACTTTGAGATATGAAAAGGACAGGAATATATAGCATCTTTGAGACTAGCTCGATTTGAAAGGATCGAGCTTTTGACATTTATTTGACATTTATCAAATTAAAATCATTATATTTCACCTTATCTGCAAAAGTAGAATTGGCAAGGACAGGGAAAATCTACGCCTGAAACCAGCTTCGCCCGACTCCTACGTTGCATGTAGAGGAAATGATTGCGACAAATGTTTAGAGGGGAGGAAAGGTAAGGCTGAGACATGCTGGGCTGACCACTGTGTATACTACTGAGCTCACAGCCAGGCAGGTCAACTGACAGAGGTAATTCTAACAGACCTGTCTGGACATAAATTCACCTCAGAAATGAGGGATTAAGCTCTAATTATGCAACTGCTCAGATGCACAGCCATGCCTCGACTTAAATGTCTCCCCCACCATCAAGAATCATCACTCCTTATGGGTCACTCTGAAGGGATGAGGCTGGAAAACAGACAGGCCTGAGGGAACATTAGCCTGCTCAGAAGCCATTAAATTAGCCAGTTAATAGCAGGTCAAATGGGATGTCTGTCAATACTGGGGGATAGATAAGTTGGTTTGTTGGCCTGAAATAAGGTCAGGTTACTGGTGAGATACATTAGGCTCCGATCAGCCCACCACCAGGGTAAACCTCTTTGATATCGATAATGAATAAAAAGTAGGATCAGGCCTGAGCAAATTATATCAGACTCCTCTCTAATAGACAGTTAATTACTGAAAGCAGCTGCTTAGCCAGAGTATTGACATTAGAACTAATCTCGGCTGGGATCTACACATAGACAATACTGTACACTGAGGCAATGTAGTCAGACTGTATTGTTTATTCAAGCATGGCCACTTATATTAGCCAATCATGTCAGCTGTGTATTAAGGGCAAAAGTAACATTCAACCCATGATAATAAATGCTGGAAACTGAACAATTTTCTTGACTTCACCAGATTCCTTAATTGTTAAACGATCAACATGTATATTAGAGTAAGGTCTTTTGGTCTGTCTCTGCAGCATTCATGTGGCATCAATTTTGTATACATGCAATTTACCAATTAACGTATTGTCAGTGTTGAACTGTCAATGCAACCCCTCTGACTGTATTGGGCTGAAAACTACGGAGCACATGCATATGCAGTCTTTACCGATTGATCAATTCAGGAAGCGTTTATCGATACAAGAGGAATAGTCAGACAATTGGTATATTTTATAGAAGCCAGAACAAGTTATCTGTTCAACTATTTGGCTGTGACATCCTAAGCCCACATTGTTACATGTTGTAGTGGAAGATGCTGGTTGGCTTAGTCATGTGTACAAAAGCTGTGAGCCGCCTTTTTAACCATAATGCCATCAGAGGGTATATCGAGGTATACAATCTGATGCCATGAGAATGAAATTTACCAGCAGATATACTTTTGGCTAGCCAATCAGAACATCCAGTTTATCCGGTCTCCAACCATCACTATCATGAATCCTCATTGGCTGTCATTGACACCTTGTTGAGCTTTAATAGCTTGAATTTTTTGGCATGATGAAGCCGTTCATGTATATCAGCTCAGCGAAATAGTACATGTATGTCAGCAGATCTTCATGCAATATAGCTATTTGTGTTTTGTTTAGGTACATGAAGTCGGAGCAATTATCATTAGGAACACTCATTAGAGTCATTTATCATGTGTATCATCAGCCAAACCCATCTGACATTAACATGATACTGGCCCAATTCTTGTCAACGTGTCAGCGATCATTCCTACATGTATAAATGTACTGAAATGTCAACATGGCCTCGTCAAATTACTTAATACCATAGGATGGGGACTGCTGTACATGGGCTATTACTGAAGCCCTATATGTACCGGTATGGGTTTCCCAGATTGTCACAGTCAAAGCCGGAATGCATGGTGATAATGAACGGTGAATGGTCAATAATTCAGTTCAAAGAGTAGTGTTCAATAAAGGTCATCCAACCAAAACAATAAACCACAGAACTGTCACAGTTTATTAACAACAGAATGATACACTAATTGTTCACAACACCTGAATTTACAGCCTGCAGGCCTTGTGCTTCCTCCATTCTCAGATCAATTTGGAAATCGGTGAAGTTTTTCATGGACATGTAACAATTAAGCGTGTCGGAGAAGCCCAACATCTCACCTTTCAGACAATGCATTGGAGAGGGCAACAGCACTGGAGATATCACACCGCTAACAAAAGTTGACAGATGGACAGAACACGCTAAAGCCAATAGCATTACCTTCAAGTCAAACATATCAAGGGACCTTTTATTCCAAAGCAAAAAGTCACTCATAAAAATACCTGTCTTAGATTTAATTTATACATACATCATATTTATTCAATCTACATGTATAGCAGTTCAATTAATTAAATTTTCACCCAGTAATGTACACTCAGAAGAAGAAACTTTAATGCTGATGCAGAGGTCATGTGAAGGTCAGGACTACAATGCCAAGAGAATAACTGTGTAACACATGGATGAAACACAGTCCATATGCCTGAGAAATTCCGATCTGTTCATTTCCAGAGGGCATTCCAATGATATCCGTATTGACAAGCTTGAGAATGTTACCAAAATATAACTCATGAACTCTGTGGAAAATGAAAGCATATCTGGAAATGAGATATGGCTGCCTTTTGTGCTGATTGGTTTGATTGTATGAGCCCCTTTGACAAGTAAAGCGGCTTGCCTCTCAATGTGAAGTGGCGTGGGATGGCAAGTGACTGGTCATCAACCCATACTCGCCTTTGATCAGGGTGGCAAATTGCTTCCACACACAAACATTATTGCACGAAATATCAAGTTTTTAGAAGAGTGATATCCTGGTTGTGAGGTTGGCATGGGAGTTCGGTACCAGAGACACAGGTCCTCACCATATCACAACGATCACAACATATGGGCTAGCTCATGTAATCACCATAGATATGACTGCTGCTTCAACAGTCCAGCAATCCGAGCACAGTGGCCACTGCTTCTAGATATTGACCAGTGAAGTACTACTTCATTACAATAAAAGCTCCCAGGGGTTCATTTCAACATTGGTCAGTCAAGGGTAAAGTAGAGTGACACAAGCATTGGTAATTGCTCCGTGGCCAGAATAGGCTGTGAAAGGAGATGAAAATCTCCAAGTCAATATAAAGTGCACTGCCTTGAAATGTCCTTATCTAAAATAAGCAATTATAAAGGAACTGTCTTTTCTTGGGAATTAACTCACAAAGAGGTGAGAATTCCACTTCCAATTTGAAATGTGATTCTCTCTCCGTATATTTTCATATGATATGCATGCATGCATGAACTTTAAGTAATCCTGTCTGACTCACCAATATTAAAATAGGGACAACATGTACAAGGGAAACACACCTGTCAAGTTGTTGATGCATAAACAGGCCAGAGAGAACTCTCTATAAATGGAGGTAGAAAAGGTTGTCTTTGCTACTGTTCTTTTATTCATCATAACACTCTAATATATTCAGGCGACTTAGCTTATATATTTTTACTTATGTGGTAACAAGCTCTACCAGGAATTCATTACGTTCTGCTTCGCCCCGCTCCATTTAGCGCTGTAAGGGTCTCACAGACTTTGCCGGAGTTGAGCCAAGGTCATCTGTTGCCACAGTAAACGAACATGACGACTGTCCAACTGGGCGAATTAATATCAGCAGCGATTCACCGATACATATTTCCGCAACATATAGTTCTGAGGTACATGTAATTTGTCAAAAAGCTGCCTTCAAACTGTGTGACACTACTGTTTTGTATCACACTGAATATCCGTTAAGTATATTTCAAGATAAATATACGTTTTGCGATCAGTAAAACAGTTAGACAGAACAGTTAATATTGGTTTCTGCAGGAATCCTGCAAAAGATGGCGAGACCCCTACAGGGGTAAATGCAGCGTAGCGCAAAGCACCCTGGGAGAGGATGATGTGGTAACAGTGATTTTCCAATGAAGTGCATCTAATTTTTAATAGAGAATAAAACATGTCACCTATTATTATGAAAACAAGATTAGACAAGACAACAATTTGTTTTTTAATACCATTCCATGTGGATATGTCCATGGTCACCTATGGTGGATGTCTCTCAGTCCGATATATTCTTGAATTTACTGGGCAAAAACAACCTTTTTTACCTTAACTTTAGAGAGGTAGTTATTCCTAACCTGTTAGTGGAACGTGACTCTAGACGTCATCTGGACAAGTTAAGCGTTATTCCTAACCTGTTAGTGGAACGTAACTCTAGATGTCATCTGGACAAGTTAAGCGTTATTCCTAACCTGTTAGTGGAACGTAACTCTAGATGTCATCTGGACAAGTTAAGCGTTATTCCTAACCTGTAAGTGGAACGTAACTCTAGATGTCATCTGGACAAGTTAAGCGTTATTCCTAACCTGTTAGTGGAACGTAACTCTAGATGTCATCCGGACAAGTTAAGCATTATTCCTAACCTGTTTGTCATCTGGACAAGTTAAGCGTTATTCCTATCCTGTTAGTGGAACGTAACTCTAGATGTCATCTGAACAAGTTAAGCGTTATTCCTAACCTGTTAGTGGAACGTAACTCTAGATGTCATCCGGACAAGTTAAGCATTATTCCTAACCTGTTAGTGGAACGTAACTCTAGATGTCATCCGGACAAGTTAAGCATTATTCCTAACCTGTTAGTGGAACGTAACTCTAGATGTCATCCGGACAAGTTAAGCATTATTCCTAACCTGTTAGTCAGTGGAACGTAACTCTAGATGTCATCTGGACAAGTTAAGCGTTATTCCTAACCTGTTAGTGGAACGTAACTCTAGATGTCATCCGGACAAGATAAGCGTTATTCCTAACCTGTTAGTGGAACGTAGCTCTAGATGCCATCCGGACAAGTTAAGCGTTATGAAAGGAAGAAACGGAAGGTATTTAGGACAAGGCATAAACAGTGTTGTGTTTTCCTGTTAGCTCACTACTGGCCATGTACAATTGTTCAGGGTACACATAAGCCATCGACATGATTGAGGTACCAAGCTCCTAACCATGTAAACAGGATGAAAATTTGATTTGCAGCCATTTGTGGTTGACCTCCACGAGTGCTAATGCTCCAGATCTTCCACTCTGTTTGACGCTGCTGCCTGTTCCTCGTGGCGGTTCTAGATCAAAAACCCAATTATGGTCCGGGGAAGATTACCTCAAACCCTCAAGACAACTGGTTACACTTGTGCTGTAGCCATTGGCATATTTGGCCACAGACAAATAATGTACAAGATAGTACCCGTAAATAAGGGTCTCAAGTAGACAATGAACGTCAACCTGGTGTATAACCTCAGATTCCAGTTACATCGGCATGGAAATTAGATTCTAACAGAGACAGGAAATAGATTATAATACAGACGTGCCACTTCAATTCCGAGCAAATACACAGAGAGATTAAGGAGAAGACAAATGGGCACTCTTACACGGGTTTGTTCTGTCCATCAAAGACTTCATGTCTTACATCACGATCAAATTTGGACACATTTGTTGACTTTGTCTACGAGGCTGATCACTCATAAGAAGGGGCGAAAAATCAATAGTAATACAGGGCTGTGCTAAATGATGTGAGAGAAAGCCAACTCCAATACCTGACAGCAGAACGACTGTGGCACGGTGTAAACACACGCTACATGTTAACTCTTCGCCATACAATAACAGATAAACTGGACTCAGCACATTTCTACCTTGACAACCATTATTACAATTTGAGCATCACAAATACACGTGTACTAGTGCATAAAGGAAACCAGGAGCTAGCCCAATAGAGGAAGAGTGTAGTGGTCACTCGGGAATGACCCACGTTTGGAAATAATTAAAGTTAGGGCTAAAGATCTTACCGGTTGAAATTTGAATTTCTAATGAAGTGTCACAAATTGAGGGGTGATCACATAACTGTAGGTTAAGCAGTGAATGAACCTTCACAGAAACTCTATGAATGGCTGGCTATCGTCCACAAGCCAATGAAAATGCTGGATTTTATTTGAAAATCTGACTTGACCAATCAAATACTTCAAAAACTGGAATAAATGAAATATCTCATTACATACCCCAGCCCGCATATAACATGCAGCTTCGCAAAAAGATCGAGCCCTTTAGGGTGGCACATCATTGGCAATGCACATATTTGAAATGACAATACATAAAAACATGGTTTCTATATCAGTGATGTTGAGGTTGGATTGAAAGGAACTATATTATAAAACTTGAAATAAAGATTACATTTCTTCTTCAAAGTAAGCATATACAGCTCATTACGTATATGTACATGTATAGTTAGGAACAATCGACCGTGCAATTTGGACCACGGAACTTCTTGGTGTAACTTTGTGTCATGATACATGAATTATATAATCCCTTTTCTGACAGAGCTATTAACAATGTAATAGTTGGAGTAGAGGTACAGTACGTGAAAGAAATGAACTCAATACTTGACTGACACGATGTTAACATCATGACAACCCGATTCTGTCACGATGTTAACATGATGATAACCCGATTCTTGTCCTGATCTTGTCCCTTGTTACAAGGACGACATCGGGACGACATCGGGACGTCATGTTGTTAACACGATGACGGTTCGGTTATTAAAATTTGACCGCAAAAGTTTTAAACCGGAACGAAGTTTGAACGGAATATAAACGGAGTTTGACCGGAACGAAATAAACCGAAACAAAATGAATGGACGGAGTGAGCGAAGTTTGGACTACCGCAGTGGACTGCCCGCTGCTGCAGTTAAACTTTAATCGGCCGTACATGTTTGCCTGTAAATAAAGTTGGATGACTGACAGAATGGCTCACAAACCCGTATAGTTAAATGTTTACAAAATGTACTGATTGTAATTTGTATAGAAAGATAAAGAAATGTCTTTTTCTCTACTCCCGCGACGAAAAGCCCCACGTGGCCCAAATGTGCGAACTTTGACCCTGCAGAGCTATGCCCCTGAAAACAGCCGCACCACGTACCGTAGTCCTACCCGTGCGGTGCTTTTAAAGTGTGATCACCTACTGTTCACTTCCATAGTGTGATTACAGATGAATTGATTTTCAAAATACTATAACAACTACATGGCTTGTTGTCCCAAGATTCTGTTATAGTCGGCGTCTTTTGTTTGTTTGTGAGACGAATGTATAAATTTTTATTGTACTCAGAATTAAGAGCCTCCCCCCCCCCCGCAATCCGCAATCCGCAATACATAACAACGGAATAAAAGAACAACATTTCACATGGGGTACATGCTGATCTAATCCCCATTACGAAGTTAGAGTATATTACCAATATAATAATAGCAACACTTTAAATTAAGCCTAGAGCTCAAATTAACAAAAAAATGAATCCCGTTTTGCGAGACATGAGAAAATATAAAATACCACATATCTTGAAATGAAATCTTTAGTACTTCTATTTATAAATATCTCCCTCTGCTCTCTCCTTGTTATTTATTATTTAATTATTTATTTTAATATCTAGCGCTGCAAAAGATCTTAAATGAACGAAGAAATGTACCGTGAAATTTAAATAGAGCATTGAGTTGATGGGCCGCGAAATCCGAATGGGAAGGGGACTACAATATATTATTTCAATCAATCAAAAATCGAAATGTAATCGGGTGGGTCTAACAAAAGGAAAAATAGTTGATAAAATACTTAACACAGGAAGGAAGCAATCAGAGATTGCTCAATTGTATGCCCCCCCCTTCCACTTTAATCCGACACTGCCCCCGCCATTGTTCTGTTCTTTATTGGTTGGCGGAGGCCTAATTTGGATAATTATAAAAATTCTGTTTCAGTCACTTTTTTGCCATGTCTCACATAATACATATTCCAAATATCAAGCAACAAGTGATAATACGATGCTTCGATGCAAGATGGTCGCCAGGGCTTTCGCCAAATCCGAAAATGTGACCTGGTTATGAGACCTACATTCCTTGGGAGTATATTGTGGTGAAATTATGAAGCGATCAGTGAATTTTGTACCCAATTCACTGTTTTTGGGGCAATTTCATACTTCAGGACCTATGTTGTCTGCTTTGGAATGTAGAATAACATATAATATAGCCATTTTCCTGGTTCAAATCAGTTATGGACTGAGATCCAGCTTGGACAAATAAATATATCCCATTCACTTAGGTTTAAACAAAGGGCCATAACTCTTGAAAATATAACCGAAAACAGAGAAACTTCACGCTACACACCTATGGGTCACTGACCACATATCATGCGTATTTCATACTTGTTCATACAATATTAACCAAGATCCAGCCCTACAAATCCCAATTCACAAAGATTTGAAGTAAAAAGGGCCATAACTCTTGAAAATATAGGCGAAATGTGGAGAAACTTCACGCTGCACAACTACAGGGCACTGATCACATATCCTGCAAATTTCATAATTGTTCATATAATATTCACCGAGATCCAGCCCGGACAAGTTCCAATTCACAAAGATTTGAAGAAAAAAGGGCCATAACTCTTGAAAATATAGGCGAAACGCGGAGAAACTTCACGCTGCACAACTACAGGGCACTGATCACATATCCTGCAAATTTCATAATTGTTCATACAATATTCACCGAGATCCAGCCCGGACAAGTTCCAGTTCACAAAGATTTGAAGAAAAAAGAGCCATAACTCTTGAAAATATAGGCGAAACGCGGAGAGACTTCACGCTGCACAACTACAGGGCACTGATCACATATCCTGCAAATTTCATAATTGTTCATACAATATTGACCGAGATCCATCCCGGACAAGTTCCAATTCACAAAGATTTGAAGAAAAAAGGGCCATAACTCTTGAAAATATAAGCGAAACGCGAAGAAAATTCACGCTGCACAACTACAGGGCACTGATCACACATCCTGCAAATTTCATAATTGTTCATACAATATTCACCGAGATCCAGCCCGGACAAGTTCCAATTCACAAAGATTTGAAGAAAAAAGGGCCATAACTCTTGAAAATATATGCGAAACGCGGAGAAAATTCACGCTGCACAACTACAGGGCACTGACCACACATCCTGCAAATTTCATAATTGTATATACAATATTAACCGAGATCCAGCCCGGACAAGTCCCAATTCACGGAGAATTCAGGAACAAAGGGCCATAACTCTTGAAAATGTAAGCGAAACGTGGAGAAACTTTACGCTACACAACTGTGGGTCATTGACCACATATCATGCAAATTTCATACTTGTCCATACAATATTAACCAAGATCCAGCCCGGACAAGTCCCATTCACAGAGATTTCAGAAAAGGGCCATAACTCTTGAAAATTATACCGGAACTCGGAAAAAACTCCACGCTGCACAACTACGAGCCACTCGCCACATTCCATGCAAGTTTCGATCCTGTCCATCAAATATTAACCGAGATATTGCCCGGACAAGAAATTCGGACGGACAGACGGATGGACAGACGGACAGACGGACAGACGGACGGACAAAGCGATCGCTATATGCCCCCCCTCTAGTTAGAGGGGGGGCATAATTAATATTATCCTGGATGGTATAAAAAAAGATTCGTTCTCATCGAGGCGTACAAGGTACATTCCAAAGATGTTTTCCGTCCTCAATACAATTGTGTTGCGGAAACCTGTCGCTTATGTACGGAAGATATCACGGAGAAACAACTTATTAGACCATTCTTCCTAAATATTTACATAATACTAAAAATTTGTCTGGACTAATGTGATAACAAACGAGAAGAATGCAAGATAATTTTACCGATAGCACAGAAGAATATATAAGATAAATATTCTGATAAAAAATATTATTAAACAATTTTGAATAACTCTTCAAATAACTTTTCTCATATCGCCCAATCCTATAAACAGTTCATAACAGATCATATTGTAAAACGCAAAGAGAATACAGATCTAGCATGAATGGACGAAATTCTTGCATAAAGCATTCACTTTTTGCATGAGAAAACCGGAATGTGAAATTGAAGACCTGCTGTGACCTTCTCGCGCGGACCTTGGCGAGAGCACTCTTTCGCGCAGACGTCGCGAAAGATTTCATCCCTACCCCAATTTAGAGCATATAAAATTATGTTTTTAGATCTAATATAAAGTTGATTGTAATAGAAAGAAGAAACATATATCTCTGTGAATCTGGGGATGATGAAGATCGATCTTCGTTGTTTTCTTGAAGTTGGAAATCCGTGATAAGTTGCCATTTTCAACTACTGTTCTCCGTGAATGTGACAAAATAATTTATTACACACGTTTACATTTAATGATTTATGAGAACGAACCGGAATGAACGCAAAAGGATGAACGGAGTTTGAACGAAATATAACCGAATTGTGTCGATAGGTGACAAGAAATGAAATACAAATGAATATATGTTTGATCACTATATCCAAACATGTACCATGCAGATTTATGTTCGTTTTGACGCACTGGAGACACGCGGGTGTGAACGTTACTCACAGTAGAATGCTATACCCGGTGCCACAGGCCGTACGGGATGTTGTTTGGCCCCAGCATATCAGATTTAAGGATCAGAAAAATAATCTCAATTGTACAACATATTAGTGCCAGGGTTTCCAAGTTACTTTGTAGGAATGGGAAGAGAATCAGCGGGTGAGAAAATCGGGACAAATAATCGGGACAACATCGGACCAACACGGTGACCAGATCGGGACAAGATTGGACCATGATCGGGACGTCATGATGCTGTCACGATGTTGTCCCGATTTTTCAACCGGGACAAGACCAGGTCAAAATCGGGACAGCATGATGTTAACACGGTGAAAAGATCGGGACAAGATCGGGTTGATTTTTATTGAGCTCATTTCTTTCCTGTACTGTATCATTTACAGTATGGAATGGGACACCAGCCTTGTGAGTGAACCCTCACATTTGTATGCAAATAAAAGAATATAATGACAACAGTTTTCAATCATACATGTATGTGTAATGCTACATAATAATGTGCACTGGTAAAACTGGGACACCACAAACTCAGTTTTAATTAATATATTAAGTTAAATGTGTGGACACAAATATGGTTCATGTAAAAGCTTTAAGCTAAATCATATGATGTGGAATAGAATGATTTGATAGCAAAATTGAAGGAAATTTTGTCCTTCATTTAAGGCGACACGAAATTCAAAACTGATAGAGGTTCAATACTGCGGGATTCCCCCCCCCGGGTTATTTAATATTGTACTTCTGAAACAAAATAATGTCATCAAACTACATGTATTAGTAATTACTATAAAGTATATATTGTAGGTCATTTGTTGTGTGTGTGTATACAATGTACACTGCATCTCCTACCTAATAGTAGGTTAGTTTCACATATAAGAGATATAAAATTTGAAATTGAAATATGAGGGTATGGGGTCGGGCAATGCATTGAATAAGTGTAGAATGATGTAAGCTCCCAGAATATATGAGCGTATATAGAGATAGAGGGTGTGGCTATATGCCCCCGGGGGTGAGGACATGCTCTCGGGAGTAGTGGATGGGTTGAATAAGTGTAGATGGCGGAGGAGTTGAATAAGTGTATGATGATGTAAGCTCCTTGAATACATGATGGTATGGGGTCAGGCGAAGCTTAGTTTAAGAGATATAGGGTGGGGTTCAGTACCCCAGGGGTGGGGATATGCTCCCTGGGGTAGTGGATGGGTTGAATAAGTGTAGCATGATCTAAGCTCTCCGAATATACGAGTATGGGGTCGGGCGAAGCTTAGTTTAAGAGATAAAGGGTAGGGCTCGGTGCCCCAGGGGTGGGGACATGCTCCCCGAGGGTAGTGGATAGGTTGAATAAGTGTAGCATGATCTAAGCTCCCAGACTATATCAGGTATGGGGTCGGGCGAAGCTTAGTTTAAGAGATAGAGAGTTCGGCTCGGTGCCCCAGGGGTCGGGACATGCTCCCCGAGGGTAGTGGATGGGTTCAAAAAGTGTAACCAGATGGAAGCATTTGGAATAGATGAGAGTTCAGGGGGTCGGGCTGGCCTTAGTTTAGGAGACATAGGTGAAGTCGAGAAGCTGTGGACAGGAATTTTCTAAATCCAAAACTTTAACATTTACTCGGTCCTGGGTCCCAGGGGTGGGGACATGCTCCCGAGGGTAGTGGATGGGTTCAATATGTGTAGCCCGATGTAAGCATTTGGAATAGATGAGAGTTCAGGGGGTCGGGCTGGCCTTAGTTTAGGAGACATAGGTGAAGCCGAGAAGCTGTGGACAGAAATTTTCTAAGTCCAAAACTTTAACATTTACTTGGTCCTGGGGCCCCAGGGTAGTGGATGGGTTCAATATGTGTAGCCTGATGCAAGCATCTGGAATATGAGGGTTCGGCGGTCGGGCAGGCCTTAGGATCAAACTTTAACATTTACTTGATCCTGAGGGAAAAATTTCTAAGTCCAAAACTTTAACATTTACTTGGTCCTGCAGATAGACAGACAGACAGATAGACAGATAGACAGACGGACATCATTGTGGCACCTATATCGAGCTTTCCGCAGCTAAAGCTACGGGCTCGATAATAAGCAGAACTCAACACAAGAGCCTTGGGCTTTAATATATGCCTGTACATATAACCCTTTAGAAGATATTGTATTAACTAGATTTGACCTTGATGAAATAGGTCAAGGTCTGACGGACAACTTGAATAAGCTTTCAATTAATCACCAGTTACATATGTACTGTACTGTATATATGAAGAGCCTAGTCATGATCCCTCGAAATTCTGCAATAACTAGCATTTGACCTTGATAATAGGCCACGGTTAATCAAATTGGAAAGGCTTCTAGTCCATCACCAGTTGCATATGTGGTATGAATTTGAAGAGCCTAGATCTAATCCTTCAAGTTATCACCAATACTCAAATTTGACCTAGATAAAATAGATCAAGGTCAGTCATCTTCACTAGGCTTCTGACCCGTCGCCAGTTGCATATGCAATATGAATTTAAAAAGCCTGGCTACAACTCTTTCCGAGATATTGTGTTACAATCAAGATGGACAGACAGACGGACGGATAGGCCAAGCAGACAATGCCCTTTGGCCAAACTTGGCAGCACGGTTTAAAATTAATAGGCTTCTAAACTGTTTTGCAATTACAATCCACACAGAGTCTGAACTGTACTTATAGCATAATAAACATAACAATTTTCAATAATTTACTGTATTTTCAACCACAGTGACCTTGACCCTTTAACCTCAAAATGATTAGGGTTCCTATTTAACCCATGGGTAAGGTATAACCAAAGTTTGATACCAATCCATGACATGTAACCGAAAATATCGCACGGACAAGCAAAAGTTAACAGACAGACGGACAGACAGAGAGACAGATGTATGGATATTCAAGTTGGCCAAGTGGTGCCACCCATGGGCAGATATTGAGGAACCACAATCCCAAGCAACATATTAGGGGAGAATCTGTTGAGTCTAATTCTATTGTCTGGAAATTAAATTGCAAGTTGGTGCCCAAGTTGTGCCAGGGGTGGATGTCGACGATTTTAATTTTGTGGAAGGGTACACCCACATACCAAATTTGGAATCTGTCAAGTTTTATTTAATTTGATTGCAAATTGGTCACCAAGTTGCACCATGGGTGAAAGCTGATGAAACACAATTCCAATCGAAACCAACACACTGCAGACGGACGGACGAAACTGCCATAGTCCCGCTCAAACCCTTTTGGGGGAATCAGGGACAACTAGACCTGTGCTTGTTTGTACAAATATCAATACATGCCAACACATAACGCAGAAAAAAAAGTTTCACTCTTTGCTACAGTTACAACTTCGCTATTTCGATGTTGAGCCCACATAATGGAAGGCATGCAAAAGGCGAGAATAAGAAATAAAGTAGTCGCTCTGTTTATTATTCAGCCGAGGTGATATCATTACTCAATGCCAATGATGTGGCTAGCTCGTCTGTGCAGAAGGAAATTCCCTGTTTAGAGCGGAGGAAAAACTGGCCAAATTACAGTTACGCTAAACCAGTGATTTGAGCAGCCAGTATTGGATCAGCAGCCGCGAGATTACTCAAACTCATTAGGCTGGGGCGAGATGAGAAAACAAATGGTGAATTAGCCTGAGTTATGAGCATGCCAGTCTCTAACAGCTTGCTCTTATCAATACAATTACAGCCTGCACAAACTTTATGAAGCATCAGATCTGCTTTGAACACTGTCATTACCATAGCGCTCGGCAAATTCCAGAGGTCATCGCCACCCCCACAGCCCACTCGAATGCACAGTAACATGGAGTTTCTAAGCAATTCTACCCTCAACTGCATTAATCTCAGTTTGTTGCTGCTTTGTTTTTTTCCTCCATGAACCACACACCTGCATTTACTACAAAGTAACAGATACATTGTATCTCAAAATGACAGAACTCCTCTATATAGTTGGGCAGCTATCTGTCTTTAATGTATTACATGTACTTCCAATCTGCATACAGTGGTCAACTACCTCAAATAATGACTCTGGGTCATTGCATCACAGATGTGTAAACCAGAACATGTAACTTAACTCATTCGGTACCAACGACGCCAAAATAATTCCCTGTCTCAACCCCGTTGACGACTTTTGGCATAATTTCTTAGAGCCTCCCTAACCCCAATGACGCCAAAAGGCGACATCGCTGCTTCACCGTCAAATAAAACCCCACTCCGTCTGCAATGTAGCATTTTACGCGAGCACCTCGAGTGAAACTTGCCCAAATGTATATATTTTTGAAAAGCCTAAACCTTCAACATTCGGATTATCAAAGAATGTTTTCATTTTGACAAGCAAATAAAACAAGATCGAGAGTAAAACGAACAAATAATGGGGGAAATGTGGAACTACAAAATTTTCACAATTTTACCGTGTCCGTAAATGTTGCTGCAGAATGTAAATTCACTCAGTCATCCCGTTCAAATCTCTCTATTGCTGAAGTATAATGTGTCCAAGAGACCATATAATCGTTCCATGAAGATGAAATCCATCAGATCCACTCCGTAAACTTTATTTCCACATTTTCCCAACACATGTGACGGTAAATATTGGCCATTTTCATCTCCCGCCATGCTTGAAATGAACTGTGCTGGTCGAATTGATCAATCGCGTGCCTTCGTTTTAGTCACGTGCCTAAAACAACCAACCGAAGCGCTGAAGTATCGACGTGGTTCATTGGCGCATTCGACAGATTCGTCGGATGCATCATATTTATATCCAATCGTAGCTTTCGTAATATTAGCCATCCATTGTAACTATGACGAGATTGGGAAAGCCCAGGGAATCACCTTTCCAACGTGACCTAGATCATGAAAAACAACCGCTGGAAAGCGGAGATACACGCCTTCAAATATGACCGGAAAAAAACCTTCAAACTCTTCGCAATTTAGCGAAGTCTCTCATCTCAAGCTGCGTTTATTCTGACAAATGTCCACGAATAAATGAATATTCATCGGTTATTTCTGGGCATTGTAATCAAAGAAATATCTGCTCACAATCTTCGGAAATTACGTAGGTTTGTGGGGTTTTTTTTTATTTTACGTGGTTGTTGTTGTTCATCGAAAAATCCGGCGATTGCCATTGGCAGTATCATTTTGCAAATTACGAACATTTCGGTGAGTTTACTGATTTTTATTTGGAATAAAACTGCATTTCTTGAGGAAAATAATACACACACATTGTTTTTGTTGAAATATATTATTTAAAAAGGACATGAAGCAATAAGTTTCAGAATGTCTGGGATCTGAAATGCAGACAAAAACACATGAACGCCTTCTGTTTTGGAGATAATTATTCAACTTTACTGACTGCCCTGAGCTGGAAGCAGTGGGGTTCAGGCCAAGAAATTTATCTGGGGCTGACAGCTAGGATAAGCTGCAGTACTGAATGAGTTAATATTCCAGACTGATATAATACATTTAGGCTGGATAAAAGAAAAACTTGGTTGATATCATGGGCGCTTTTGCAAAAAAAGAATAGGGAGCTAGGCTTTTATTCTTCCTTTTTTTCAAATATATCCACCGATTTCTGGTGAACAGATTCAGATGCAAGTGAAACCAAGACACCAAAACAACTCCTTGACACAATCTTGAAGAATTATAATTATTATTATTATTTCTGCCTAACTTTGAGAGGCAAAGTTGCCAAAACTAAAAAAAAGTTGTTAACTTTTTCGTTCCCTATTGATGATAAAAAAGGTTGACACAATGCAAAGAAAGAAAGAAAAAAATAATAATTTACACAGTAGCACCTGTGAAGCTAGTAATCTATTTTAGTCAACTTCATTATCATACAAAACTTCTGTGTCCATAACAGTAATTAACAATAGTTAAGGGGGAAAAAGTTTAGCCCCCAAGGGGTGATAGATCTCATTTTTGGATTGTTTTCTTTCTTTATATTACCCTCAGTACTATCCCAATGAAGTTTCATGACTTTTTGACCACAACAGTGGTATTAGTTAGATATGAACATTAAAACATGTCAAATGTGACAGGTACAATATAATCTGGGTAATTCAAAAATATAACAGAAAATAGTGGTTGTAGTGTATAGTGTAGAGCTGGCACTCTTTAACAGTTCGTGACAACTGCGGTACTCACCCAGTGATAATGATCTCAGGATAACTACATGTCGTCGTGCCCCATTCTCCACCTCTGATTGGCCAACCCTGTGATAAACCGTACAGGCATTCTCATTAGTTGATGTGAGCAATTTTGATTAATCAAGTGCATTGTATCTACATGTTTGGGATACTTTTGTTAGAATAATTATGAGGGAGGAGGGAGGGAATTTGGCTTAATGTCACACTGAAGTTTGTTTCACTCATATGGTGACAGTCAGTTTGGTTGGTGGAGGAAGCCGGAGTACCCGGAGAGAACCACCGCCATTCGGCAAGTAACTGACAAACTTTCACACATGGACCAGCTGGGCTCGAACCCGTGCCGGAATAATTATGAACATAAGGAGGAATCCAGTACCGTGACCAGGTCTTAGCAGTATGGGGAATACTAGATGAGTAAAGGTGTATACAAATATTGTTTATGGAACCAATAAAATGACTGACTATGCATGGATTTGTAATTACACACCTTCATGTATAATATGGTCTTAAAAGAAATTAGCAACAGCTGTATAAATGGATTTTCAGATTAGGTAATAAAAAAGTCGGATCTTCATTAATTTTCTTTAGTTTAAGCAGGGTACATAAAAGATGAAGATCCACGACACTAAATTGACAGGCTTGCACATCAGAAGTACAGATTCTGCAAACTTCAACACTGCTGTTTATATTATAATCTACCACAATCATTGCCAATTGTCTTCAATGTCTACCTATATGTATATTTATATAGCATACAACAACGGATTCTAATGTACATTTATGTCGATAAATATCAAAAACTCAGCTGTGAACCACAAACCATAATTTGGGTAGAGATAAAGGTAACCTGGATGAGTCTGTGATTGGAGGAAGACTGAGTGGTGGTGGTGGTGGCAGCCACATAGCCACCCATATAACATCTATTGGATTTTTTTGGGGGGGGGGAGGACCACCACAAAATTGACTTCTTCTTTATCTCACCTTTTCACTAAAACCACTCCTCTTCTGTTTGGAGCCGACTGAGTAGAAAGCAGGTATGAGATCAGGTGGACAGTCCGCATAGTACTGGCACGCTGTCACTGGCGATTCGTGAATATCCATCGGGTAGGGGTTTTCAAAACAAGGGTAACTGAAAATCACACAAACTCTTATCAGTTAGATGCACCCACCTAGTCAGCATATATTTCAAGAAATCAATATTTGTTACTAGTTGACACAATACAATAAGGGTACCTTCATCAAGGTCCTTTTGCTCCTTCATTCTGCAATCAAATTCAACCCTTACCTGGTAATTGCACATTGTAAAACTTTACCTCTCAATTGGATTACAGAAGCATTTAGGAAATACAGGACCTATTGGTGCAGATATTGTAGAAGATGTATCAATGAACAACCATATATTATGTTTGCTCCATGCATGTCAAGAAGATAAAATGTGTCAAACCTGTGCCAGCAATGGTCAGGTATAGTTACAATGATATAAACTGATCTGTTCTACTGAAAGAATTACCACTGTCACGAATGTAGAGGATAGTACAGTAAAGTGGACTACTGTTGCTCAATATTTACAACATGTACTATATATTTTAGCAGTGCAGGGTATATGGTAAGCTCTCGAATGATTCAGTCACAGGAGATATAAAGTCCTGATCAGGTGTTCAACAGGTCAGAGAGAACTTCTCTAAAATGGAGGTAAAAAAGGTCACTTTTGCCCGATAATGTCGAGAATATATCGAACTACAGACATGCGCCATAGGTGGCCATGAACATATCCACAGCGGATGGTATCAAAAAAAAATAAAATGTCGTCTATCTAATTTGCATAATAATAGAGGACATATTTTGTTCCCTATTAAAACTGAGACTAAAATGGAAAATCATGCATGGTTATGACATGTAACAATAGTCAAGTCAAGTCGTTTGAAGATTTGGAAGTGTTATGATGAATAAATCGAAAGTTATTAAGCAAAAACGACCTTATTTACCTCCATTTTAGAGAGGCACTTCTCTCTAACACGTTCAATATGACTTACCCAGGTGAGGTGAGATCTACTACCACCAAGTCATTCTGCAGCAGTACCACTATAGCATAGGGATCTTGAAAGTCTACAAAGACAGAGCCCACTTAATTGTACAGATAAGATGGGTTATGGGGTACAATATGTATAGTACTTGATTTACAATAACAAGGGTTATGTGTAACCCGGCAGCTCGCCTTTTGGGTATTCAATAACATGCAGCTTCACATAAAGATCGAGCCCTTCAGGTTGCACATCACTGGCAATGACAATACATATTGCAATAAAAATTTGACTTCTTCGTCAGTGATGCTGAAGTTGGATTGAAACATGAACTATATTATAAAACTTGAAATAAAGATTACCTTTTTTTCCAAAAGTAAGCTTATACATGTCATTATGAATACATGTACAATTGAAATTTTGTCTGAGATGTGGGTGTGAAATGCCTGGACAAATATGGTTCGTGCAAAAGCTTGAGGTTAAATCATGACGAGGAATGGGATTCGATACCAAAATTGAAGGAAATGGCGTTCTTCATTAAAATTACAAACCACCAGGGGTTAATATTTAATATTGTACTTCTGAAATGAAATAATGTCATAAAACTATTAGTAATTACTATAAGGGACGGTATCCAACCAGCGTTTGCTGTTGAGACGTTTTAAACGATGGAAAAAAACGCTCAGCTACTACACCCATCGTTTGCACCATCGTTTTTTTTGTGTAGCAAACGATCAAAAAAACCATCACCGGAGACGGCCGAAGGTACCGCTGTCGTTCGGAAGAAAACGTCGTCGTTTGGAAGACACTGACAAAAGACGATCGCACGTGTTAAGCTGCGCATAAATACACACTGGGTGAACAGGCCGTGCCTTAGCTCTCAACTGCGCACATGTGTAACAAAATATAGCGCTATCAGCGAGTGTGAAAACGGGTTTAAGACAGGTGAAATAAATTACACTTTAATCGCCTTCCGCGTTTGTTTTAAAGGTTTGATTACGAGAAGTCGCTGTTTGTGTGCAAAAATTTTCTATGAAAATGACAACCATCTAGCTGTGATAATGGAAGTGTCACGTACGCAAATAAAACTGAATGGTTTAATAACACCCTCCCCATGTATGCACGTTGTAAAAACATTCTTTGAATAGGCCGGAAAAGGTAATCAACAGATAACTCTGCCGATATCTTACTGATCTGAATTATGTTCAGTTATTATTTAACTTAAAGAAATACCCGTTTCAAAAATATTTAGGTTGATAAATATTTCCTTGTTATTCAGGGCGATACGGAAGTCTACCGTGGAAAAATGGTGCTGATTCGCCTGGAAATTTTCGCGATAATGCCGACACTAGGTTTTGATCCCTTTCCTTGAAAACGCATGGATGCAATAGAAATCTAAATAAATATTTTTCATCGCGAGTATTATGGGACCATGAAACTATTATATGATTTTTGTATCTTCAGCGGTTTTCTTGTAATGTTTACCGGAAAACGTGTAACACGATTTGCGGGGAATTCCACTGAAATTCGCCCACTTCAGAGCACGTTTTAATACCTCACTGGCAAATCGTGTTACACTTTTCCCAATAAATATAACATGAAAAGAGCTGAAGAGACAGAAATGATATTTATATTTTCATGATCCTATAATACTCGAGATAAAAAATGTATTTAAATATTTTATTTTATGAATGCGTTTTCAAGGAAATTGATAAAAAAACAAACTAATGTCGGTATATCGCCGAAAATTCTCGGCAAATCGACCCTGTTTCACGTTAAATAAACCAAAAAATGGAAAGGTTTCTTATGTTATTTGGCCTGTGTACTGTATTGCAGTCCATAGGGAAAATCAACACGCGCGTTTAGCTTTAATATTTTAGAAATATCGCAATTTATTCTACGGGTCTGTCTGAAAAAAACCCCAGCTTGTGTACGGTCAAGGAGCACACGCGTACACGCACGTGGCCTTCCATTTCGACTGCGGTTTATCCCCAGCATAGAAAAGTCGACACAGGACTGCTCCCGCATGGCGGGAAAATAAAGACCGGTGTAGAACACGTGTCTGTCGAAACGTTCATGGCGATATACCAGATCAGAGAGGAAAACGCTATATTCACGATCCTTCAATTCACAAGTCGAATACATTAAAATTATCCAGAAAGTTTCTAGAGCTATACTTTGATGGGTGCCATGAAAAAGAATTGTCACGGGAGAATATTTGGTGACCCTGATATTTGAACATCGCTACTTGAGAGAAAGTGGAGGTGTGAATTTCCATTGAGTCTTCATTCAAGCATTTTTAATGTTTTAGATTGAAGGGAATTTCTCGGCAATGCGCTGAGACAGATGTATTTTTTGACAACCAATCTTTTATTTGAGACTTTATCGAAACAGATCCAAATATTTGATTATCGGTGTTTTATTTATTATGGTCAACTTAACGCACTTTTATTCTACATTGCAGGTTTGTTTGCTCCATGGACATATTGAAACTAGAGGAATGACCGCCTTTTCTCCGGATAATATTATTCGCATATCCACATATTTCTTCGTTATGTTTATATTTTGTTGTAAGATTCTAACCAATAAACATATGATTGTGCAAGAAAGTCCCATATCCCTATCCAGCAGGACTATACGTGGAAGAAACTAATTTCCGGTGAGCATATAGGTAAGAATCCTGCTTGATTAGTAAACAATATTGCCAAGCTGTCAATTTATTGTCTAGCCATAATAATAGTAAAGTGATCAGCTTTTTTGTCTGTTCTATTGGTCTACACACAGCTTGACTTTCGAGCCACGAAGGACCCAAGAGTTACTTCCGGAGGCGGCATCCACGGGCATTTGCTTTATTACTACCATAATTCAAATAAATGGACGTTCACGGGAAGTATCGCTGAAGGGATTGTTCATTTCAAAGACATTATTAAATAAAAGGCAACAAGTGTCTTTGATTTTATACTTTTTGTTTATTCACAGTTGCACATTTCCGGGACAGTTTTAATTGATCACTCCGGGCTCTAAATAAGCCATGCAGTTTTGTTCCATGAAAAATATATTTAAGTGCATTTCTGGAAGGTTGGACATATATGATCTCATCTTTAGTACTATACACATCGTCTTTCACATCCAGCTTATTTGTTTCTCACTACAACCGATACTTCATTCACTATGGAACAACATACAGGAAATCAAGGTAAGTTCACATAAATTTTATTACTGATCGTATGCATTGCATTGTTGGAATAAAATATTGTTTAAACCAATAACAAAGAGAGATCAACAAATATGCGCTATGAAGAGTACTAAATGACATGTGAGAAATTGAGGAATTAACACGGTGGGATACAGCCCATAGCAAATTAAGAAGTAATAAACAATGGTTATTTTGATTACCCACTCGAATCCCAACGGCGAAACAAGACTAGTTAATTCTTGTTAATTACATACACGATCTCTCATAACTGGATCGACGATACCAAGTGACAAAATAATCTCTCTGTATGAAAATGTCATGCGGCGTTGCTCTAAAAGTTGTAAATGTACAACCACGGGTATCTGACTTCTATCGAAATTACAAACTTCAGATGAATAGAGTACTCATCACGTATAGATATTTGCAGATGTAACTTTAAAAGCTTACCAAACAAGGCGCGCTTCAAAAGCGCAAATTGAACAAAAACAAAATTATGAGTTACACCATTAGAAAACCGTTATCTATGGTGAATGTCTTGTAAATTTCTGCGCTTACGCATCGTCCTGAAAGAGAAAAAATATACGCATTAGATTGTAATGTTTCACTCGACATTTATCTGTAATCAAACGTAATAATAATTGTTAAAGTAAAACTATGATCATCTCATTCCAAAAATTACAAATATTGTCCATAAAACAAATAAACGACTACCAGGTGTTAATTTTTGTTGACAAATTTTTCAATCATACAGACCTAATTCCAAACACTTTCAGATCATATTTTTCAAAATTATCTGTTGTCCACAGGTACCCAACTAGACAGGCTAAATTAAATTTATATCGCGATTTTTACTACTCTGACTTATAGTACTAAAATAAAGGGTCCCAAAATATGGAACAATTTACCCTCTCAGTTAAAATCTCACGTTTCGCTCTCATTATTCAAATCGAGGATATAATCGTATTTATTCTTGGAACATAATTAGACAATCCTCTATTCTGTTTGCCGTCTGTGGAAGTTGGAAATTAAATTTGTGTTTTTGTCTCACTATGATAGAGTTTACCGCATATTATCATCTTTGTAAATATAATAATTATTTTGGGATAAAACAAACCCCTCGGGGTTTTCATCCCGCCACTATTATATTTTGTTTACTAAACATTATTGTTATGCATGGTGAAATAAAAATCAAATCAAATCAAATGGTAATCTAGAACTGACTTTTTTGAAGCCGCATTCCAAAATGCGCAAAGCCCGTATTCTGCAAAATACATAAGATTCGAATCGCACGTTCATAAAACGATATCATGGTTCCATAATATTTTGTTTATTAACGAATTACACCGTAACCGATTCTAAGATATAGTCAAGCAGCACACGTATAGCAAAAATCTGGAGAAAAAAAACAACATTAATTTGTGTTCCGTTCTCATAATCCGTTTTTCACGGCCTCAAGCGACACAGCCGTTGTTGTTGTTTTTGCGTCTGTAAAGCGGGACTACTTTCGAGCCGATCGTTTGCCAGGAGACTTTCAATCGTTTGCTAGAAAACGTCTGCACTTTTGTTCGAGGTGTGAAAAGACGACCGGCACCCTTACCGTAGGTTGCCGGAGATTTCCGGCGATCGTCTTTATCTGACCGGCGTTTTTTAAAAAACGATCAACTCATACACCCATCGTTTGCATCGACGTTTTTTTTCATCGTTTAAAACGTCTAGCAAACGAACGTTGGATGGATACGGTCCCTAAAGGAATATATTGTAGTTGATTTGACGTGTTTGTGTATATGTAACAGGTCGGTGTAAGAACGCATTGTTGAGGCTTTTGTTGAGGCTTTTGTGCAGCTGAAAAGGATCACGTCTAGATGCATTGTTGAGCTCAGACAGGCTATTGTAGGCTCTGTCTTGTGCGTTCTTACACCAAGTATAAACCTACAATGTACACTGCATCTCCTACCTAATAGGTTAGTATCACATATAAGAGATATATGCAGCTTCGCAAAAAGATCGAGCCCTTAAGGATGGCACATCATTTGAGGTTGCACATCATTGGCAATGCGCATCATTTAAAATAATAAATTTATTAAGAAATATGATTTCTATATTTAGTGATATAGAGGTTGGATTGAAGGAGGAACTATATTATATAACTACCAATAAAGATTACATTTTTTCCAAAAGTAAGCCTACACATCCCACTGCATGGATCTGATGAATACATGTTCATGTATAGTTAGGAACAATAGGTGTGCAATTTTGAGCACGTTCTTGGTGTAACTTTGTGTGATGATATGTGAACAAACAAAGCTAATAACAGTGCAACAGTAGGACTAAATATAATAAATTTACATGTAATTTTTACATTTTTAAACTGAAACTTACCTTACTGACATATGCGTTCGTGTGCAAACACGGATTAACAAGTGAAGAAATTAAAACAATAGCACAGTTCATTTCCCGCCTAATCACCCACGCCAGCACTCAATCACAATAGATCTCCACTTCTTACGCGTAAATGTAAAGATCCCAAGCGGGGAGGTCGGGTGGGACCATCACTCTGTCAGTAAGGTAAGTTTCAGTTTAAAAATGTAAAAATTACATGTAAATTTATTATATTTTTTACACAGTGAAACTGACCTTACTGACATATGCGAGAATCCCAAAGCAGGACGGAGGGAAGTCCAAGTGACAGCGACTAATGGCGTGAGGATTAGACGGAAGTCAGCAAGAGACTTCATGCTGGCCATAAAACTTAAATAAGAATAGGCTTCCATAAAGACTCAATAGCGACAGGGTCATATAACGGTATCGTAGACACTGTCCCTATAGTAAGCCCAGACCTCCCAGGCTCATCGGCGCTGACATAATGGAAGTTATATACACGTGCCCCCCCCCCTTTTTTTAAAAGAAAGTTTTTTATGAGGAAACGTGTTCTTACCATTAAAAACCGATAAAAACACACAGGCCTCTAGTGTCTGTGTGCTGACCCGACCCCGGTGATCTGCTGCGCTGTCACCAGTGGTCCCAAGGAAAATAGGTCGTCCTTGATAAGTGTCATGTCTCTCAAGTAGTATGATGCGAAGGTTGTGTGAGATCTCCAAAAACAAGCCCTCATAATATCAGTTACCGACCTGTTGGTCCACAAAGGCCAGGACGCCCCAAGCGCCCTGATCTCATGTGCAGAGACATCACACAACGCAGCCTGCATCGATGACACTCCATCGTAGGCTAACCTAATAGTTTTGGAGAGCCAAGAAGAGATAGTGTTTTTAGATATCTCTTGTTGGCTCCGGGGACAAAATGGTATAAATAATCGCCTTCGCCCAGCACGTAGTACTTTAGTGCGACTAATATATACAGTAAGGGCACGAACCGGACACATAAGGTTGTCCGATTCTAACCCTGAGGAAAGGAAATCAGCTAAAGCTGGAACCCTAAATTCTCTACAAGAAGTGTCGTACAGAGATTGGTTCTTGGCTACAAATTCAGGAATGGTAGTAAGTACCACATAAGTCCATCGAGAATCATGCCTAATTTCCCTAGCATCCAAAGCGTGTAGTTCTGACACGCGAGCCGCTGAAGCCAAGGCTAACAAAAAAACTGTTTTGTAGGATAGGAATTTCAGATCGGCTGTAGTTATGGGTTCGAACGGAGGTTCTGATAAACTCCGTAGAACTAATGCTAAATCCCATTTAGGAAGTTTTTGGTACAGAGACAAGCCTGTCAATCCTAAACGATCTAACCAGAGCTGTTAGATTAGGATCAGAGGCAGGATTAACGCCAGTAGACAGGTTAATAATCCTAGATAATGCAGATCTGTAACCATCCACCGTAGATGGAGCAAGACCCTTGTCTTGAAACAGGTGTAACAAGAAATCTGCTATCTGCTGAACAGAGGCAGAACGGGCATCAATGTTTCTTCCAGTACACCACTCATGGAAGACCCTCCACTTCCCTTGATAACAAGCTGATGTGGAGGATCGAGTGGAAGCGACCATTCTTCTCGAAGCTTCCCTAGAAAACCCAACCTCAGTGAGCTGATCCTTGAGCACTTGCAAGCGTGCAGATGGAATGCCTGAGGTTTGTGGTGGAAAATTGCTGACTTCGGTTGACGAAGTAGTTTTTCCCAAAGAGGTAGTCGTCTTGGGACGTCTACCAGTAATTCCAGAAGGTCGGGAAACCACGGACGAGCTGGCCACCAAGGGACAATTAGATAAACCACGCATGGATGCGCGCGTATCTTTTGTAGAACTAGAGGCAGGATTGAAGGGGGCGGGTAAGCATACGCTATTAGACCCGTCCAATCCTGCGATAGAGCATCGACTCCCACTGCTAGAGGATCCAGTACAGGGGACATATACAGAGGGAGTTGATGATTCAGGTGAGTAGCGAACAGATCTATCAGCGGTTGTTCCCAAATCTGAGCGATTTGGCGCAGAATGTCTGTGTGAAGCTGCCACTCCGTCGGTATAATCTGATGTTTTCTCGACAGTGCGTCGGCTAGTACATTCAGATGTCCTGGTATGTGTCTGGCACGAAGTATGATATCGTTCTGCCAGCACAGATGGTAGAGTATCTCGGTCTGCTTCAGAAGCTTTGAGGACCGAGTTCCCCCCATCTTGTTGATGTAAGCTAAGACAGTTGTGTTGTCTGTAGCTACCAGAACCGACTGGCCTTTGAGGTCCTGTATCAATAAGAGTATTGCTCGATTGACGGCCATGAACTCTAACACATTGATATGGAGTAACCTCTCCTGCGGAGTCCAATAGCCTGATATCGACTTGGATCCGAGGTGGGCCCCCCATCCTTGCATCGAAGCATCCGTGAACAGCTGATGAGTAGCTTGAAACGGAAGCAGTGTTACACCAGGCATCACGTTGAGAGGGTCCATCCACCATAATAGGTGATGTTTGACTTCCTCTGTGACAGGAATCATGGGATTCCTGTGCCTGTGTGGCCAATGCTGATTTAAATAGATCATTAGTGGCCGTAACTGTAATCGGCCTCGTGGTGTGACATCCTGTGTGGATGTCAGTAGACCGATTATTGATGCAAACTGGATGGCAGTGCGGCAAGAATGTCTGATGAACAGTGGAATGTCGCGACATATCTTGCACCAACGAACTTCCGGTGGCCGAGCAATGACCAATTTGGTGTCGTACGCCACGCCTAGGAAGTTCCGTTGTTGTGACGGTGTTATCTCCGATTTTTCCTCGTGTGGGAGATAACCCAGTAGTTCGAGGATGTGCCATACAAATGTTGTATCGCATCGGAGTTGTATTCTGCACATATTCCTGATAATGGAATCGTCTAGGTAAAAATGATATTTGATACTTCGACTGTGCAGATACGCCGCCACTGGCTGAAATACTCTGGTGAAGATCCAAGGGGAACTGGCTAGACCGAAAGGTAGAACCTGGAATTGGAAACGGCGAACACCGACCAGGAATCTCAGGTACTTCCGGTAACTTGGATGAATCGGGATATGCAGGTAAGCGTCCCGAAGATCCAAGGAAGTTAACCATTCCCCTTGAACCAGAGCGGTCCTGATGGACCGGAAGGACTCCATCCGAAAGTGAGGGGTTTTCATCAGGAAGTCCTTGTTCAGCCTGCGCAGATTTATTATCATGCGCATTTCCGGTGTATCCTTCTTTGGCACAAGGAAGACCGGAGAATAGAACCCGGGGGACCGGTCGTGGACCGGAAGTTCTATTACTGCATGCTTCTGGATAAGTTTGTCCACAGATGCCTGTGTTACCAGAAGGTGTGCCTTCCGTATAGGTATACGGGAGGGCTTGGGAGCAGCAGTAAGGGGTGGATCTATAGTAAATTCTAGGGGGTAACCGTATCGAATAGTACGGATTACCCACGGATCCATCCCCAGTTTTTGCCAATTCCGCCAAAATCCTTGAAGTCGTCCCCCGACCGGGAGACTGGATTTCGGCGGGACCGGAAGTTGAGGCAATTCGTGGTCCCGCCATGTCATGAGATTGACATGGCCCGAATCGTCACCGGCCCTGCTGCTTTTTGCCACGACCTTTCCCTTTACCTTTATAGTTGGAATTGGTCTGGCCTTGCTGTTGTGGCATGCGACCCGCCGCTTGAGACTTCCCTTTTGGACCGGAAGCGGAAGTAGTCGGCCTAGGTTGCTTGGCTGGTGGACCGGAAGTGTCCGTAGAAATACGTTTTCCTGTCCCCATACCACCCGCTCTAGGCGGAGGATTAGGCTTAGCCTTCTCCACCGTATCCCTTAGAGACGGTATAATGCCATTAAACAACAGCGAAGATGCTGGCGATTGCTCCTTCAGAGTACGAATGACTATATCAGGAGCATGGTTGACAACGGAAGACAAGTAAGCTTGTCGTCTCAGATGAACAACCATCGCAGCATTGAACGCGGCTAAAGCCATTGCATCAGCATTAGCTTTAGCAGCCACGTTCTGAAGATCCGCCAGTAATTGTAGCTCAGGACTACTACTGGCTGCTAACTGCGAACGAGACAACCTGCTCAACACAGTGGATATGGCCGTTAGAAACCAGTCCATGTGAGAGGCTATGGCTACCCCCTGCCGCGCAGCTTCTTCAATAGTAGAAGACTGCTTATCAGTTAGCGGGATCAAGACCTTGGAAGGGACCTTGTTGCCTTTTTACATATGTCGGCAAGATCAGGTTCCGGTTCCGCGGCCTTAAAGTCATATGCCGAATCATGAATTCCGTACGCTCTAGACGTGGGCTTCTCCACCGGAAGTGGTGCCGAAGCGGAAGCCGGTCTAAAGAGTGCACGTTTTCCCGTTCTTGTAATACGTTCCTGCATTGTTTTAGGCTGGGCTAAAACCGTATCAAGAACGGAACATAAACCATGAATGGCATCTGACGCAGGAAGTGACGACGTCTGCATGGTAGTTGTCGACGGAGCCTCTGCCATAGTATGTAGGCGAGAGGATGTCGGCGGTGGGGTCGTGACATATTAGGGTACAACTCGTACAGAGCTTCTAGTACCTCTGAATATGAACGTCTCTCCGGATCATGATCACTGTCATTATCCTCAATGGATTGACGTTGCGCGACCCCCTGACGTCTCATCGATGGGTCAGTAGACAAATCAATCGGATCAGACGATACTACCGGAAGCTGTGTCGGAACCGGGGATGGAACCTGAACAGTACCGGAAGCGGAAGTCAAGAGTCGCCGGAACTGATCTAGTTCAGCTGCCTGTTGTTCCATTCTTTGCAGAATAACAGCAGACAGAGAACCATCAATAACCGGAACTCCCGTATTGATTTGTGGACTATTAGAGACCCGCCTATAAGGGGATGCAATAGGCCTAGCCCACTGCATTTCCGGACGAACCGGAAGTCTCAACCCACCGGGGTTTGTCACAACAGGCCTCCTTATAGTGGGACCGGAAGGACGAAAAGTCCTAACCGGAATCCCGGAGTTAACCATACCGGAACCCGCAGGCGACCGGAATTGGCTGACAGGAAGTTGATAATGAGCCCTATATGGGTTTATGACACCCGACCCAGAACCATTCTCAGTCATACCCTGTTGTGACTGGAACAATGCCGTATTGTTTCTATTAACACTCTGAGGTATTAAGTGTGAAACTGGCATTGTTCCTGCAGAACAATGACCTCGATCCCCTGCGTTTGTCAACCCAGAGGTGTTCAATTGCAAGGGATTTAATCCTACCCGGCCTTGCGTGATAACTCCCGTGACTGGGGTATTACGTAAGGTCGTGGAGTTTACTCCTGGTAAGACCATGGATACATTGTCTCTATATCCACCAGAGGTATTGTCTGCTGTGCTGAAATTAACTATACCTGGTATTACACCATAGTTATTTACAGCACCACTTACCATGCCTAAGGCTGCCCCTGGAGCAACAGGGAGTGTCGAAATTGGTTGACGACCAACAAACGACACCTGGGAATTATTAGATATCGGGGCATTCCCAGCGGGAGTCCCCCCAGTGATATCATTCCCAACAGCACATACGGGCGTACTTACAACGTCACCAGTGTTTATGCCCGGAGTCAAAGTGGTCCTCATCTCGTTCGTCTCGATTTCCATGGGGGACACACTTTCGGGAAGATCTAGTTCCACTGTGACCTCGGCTGACTCTCCCGTACCTTCATCTAGGACGGACCCCATTACTTTTACCTGTTTCTTCCTTTTACCTGTGGACAGATCAGAAACAAAAGTACTAGTGCTTGGCGCAATACCTTTATCTAATAAAGAACGTAAAGGGCCCATCCAAGGACTGCCAATCGATGCAGGCTTCTTCGCCGTCCCATTTTCAATAAAATGGGAGGGCGGAGTCATGATATTAGTCTCCGACATTAAACCAGGGGGAAGGGAACCCGCACGAGACCCGGTCATTAAATCTTGAAATAAATCATCGGGCCATTGTTGACACTCCTGACATCTATGGGTACAATCACAAGCAATATTGCCTCGACACGCAAGACAAACAGAATGTAAGTCGGTCGTTGATTTAGACTTCCCACAGACGGAACAGAACATAGAGGCCATTATTTTATCGACAGATATACACAAGAATACTTCCCAACTTGATCTTTTCGTTGCTTTGTAGACTTGTAGATGATGTTATCACTCGTTGATAAACACTCGTTGTAAACGTAAAATCCTTCCGTAATACGCTGGAGCTTTACACACGATCTTTACAGTAGCTAGCTAAGTAAAGAAGTGGAGATCTATTGTGATTGAGTGCTGGCGTGGGTGATTAGGCGGGAAATGAACTGTGCTATTGTTTTAATTTCTTCACTTGTTAATCCGTGTTTGCACACGAACGCATATGTCAGTAAGGTCAGTTTCACTGTGTAAAAAATCTATCATTTCCAACAGGCAATGGGACACTTGCACTGTGGTAAACCTTCACATTTGTATGCAAATAAAAGAATGCAATGACAACTGTCCAATCATACTGTAATGCTCGATAATAATGTGCACGGGTAAAGACTGAGCTCACAAACTGATTCAAACTCACTTTTAATTAATATAGTAAGTTAAATGTGTGGACACAGATATGGTTGTACAAAAGCTTCAAGGTCAACGAGAATTTGATAACAAAATTTTAGGAAATGGCGTCCTTCATTTAAGGCGACACGAAATTAAAAACTAACAAAACATAATGCCACTCGACTGAAGTCAGCAGGGCATGAAAAAATAATCATTACTACTTTAGGTCAAGAGTAGTTACCTCTGGACTAACAATTCTATGTAATATTTGAAACATCCCAAAATAATGCTAGCTGTACATTGATCATGACAGGACATTGACCTTTGATCATGGCAGGACAATGACCTTTGATCATGACAGGACATTGGCCTTTGATCATGACAGGACCTTGACCATGACAGGACCTTGACCTTTGATCATGACAGGACATTGACCTTTGATCATGACAGGACATTGACCTTTGATCATGACAGGACATTGCCCTTTGATCATGACAGGACCTTGACCTTTGATCACGACAGGACATTGACCTTTGATCATGACAGGACATTGACCTTTGCTCATGACAGGACATTGACCTTTGATCATGACAGGACATTGACCTTAGATCATGACAGGACATTGACCTTAGATCATGACAGGACATTGACCTTAGATCCCCAAATAATTTCACTTCACAATCAAATGGGCAAAATATTTGTGAACTCAGTGGAGCATGCATCAAAATGATTTCTTTCGGCTACTGTGGCTACTTGAATCTTTAACCTATTAACTTATTAATTAATTTGAAGAAGATTGGTGGAGTTAAATTTAAGATAAGCTTAACCATTAGGGAAGGACAAAGCAAAAACATTATGCCCCTTTGACCGAAGTCGACAGAGCATAAGGCGATCATTCATGAGAAGTGGGGATGGGGGGTGTAGGAGAGGAAGAAGCAGAAAGGAAGGGGACAGTGACTGACACACAGAGAGGTGAGGAAACAGCCTCACTGAAATCAGGAGTACAACAATTAGCAACCAACCAACAGTTCATGACTTCACATAAGGCTCACCAAGGATGCCTTGTAAAGCAATCTCCACATCAGGAAATGTCAAGGTGGAATTCACGGGGTTAATGGATTAACCCTCAACGTCCAATATCAAGAAGTACCTAGGAGCTCCAATAACACGGCGTGAATCTATTAACATTTGCTCGACAGCGATGATAGCCTACTTCATACGTAAAACAGCCCGAAATGTCAAACGAAATATGTGGAAAAAAATACCCTATCTGTGTGATTGCATCTTTAAAATGCTATCAAATTACCAATTCTATCTCGTGCCGTGTTGAGAGCAAACAGTGCCAGTCAGACAAATGTATGTATTGTCATGTTCAATTTCCCTTGTTTAAATTACCACTTCCCCACTCTTCTTAATCTCATATTTCTTCTCTTCCTGTCTCCGTTGTTGTTGGGCAGGTAATAAGGTCATTGATTGGAGTTATATGCGTTTTCATTTGTCTCCCCTTGACAAATAACATGGCCTTAATTAAACTATCAGTCAGGCCTGGCTAGCGCGATCAATACGCAATACCAGAATAGGGTGTGCACCTTATTGATTGCACGTCAAACGGTGAATAGTTCTCCATAGAGATCAATCATTTTCTTACTGGCACCCCCTGAAGTTACGCAAGTGTTGACAAACCAGTGCAATAAACATTCCCAGAGTCTTCGCATCATGGGCGGAATGGTGAAGACATGTCACTGAGACTTTGCGTGAATGGAGAAATTTAATTCAATTATTCATGGACTCGTTTCTTAGGGCCAGTCAAAGGCAGGTGGTTGCCCACACACATGACAGCGTCAAGAACAGTAAAGATCCAGTGGACGTCGACCGGAAAAAATGCTCTCATCTATATTGCATCGAGCAGGTGGCTACTTGATTCTGCTAACAAATTTGCAGTGATGCAAAAAATCTTCATGAAAATACCCTGAGAAATGGCTTCTCTGCATCTTTACAGACTGGAAGGTCAAAGCTGGCCATGTACTCTCATATACATGTACAGTAAAAGTACTGTGTGTGGAATTTTAACAACACAACTCTTGAGATTCAAATGTTTTATTATTATTTTTTTAATTGACATTTCTTGCTCTCTAGAAGTTTAATAGCTGTGTACGGTAATTCTTCCAAAATTTCAATCACAAGAAGTGAAATTCCCACCATAAAATCTGGGGTGATCAAATTTATTAGACCAGAAAGTTGACATAACATTTCAAAATCATGCATATAATCCAGTAATTGTTTCGCTATTTTAATGAGTTTAGAGCGGGTGATCAAATTTATTAGAACCACATATTGAATTTAGTCTTCAAAATTGGGGTGATTGGATCTTGATAGGGGGAGTGATTGGATCTTGATAGGGGGAGTGAATGGATCTTGATAGGGGGAGTGAATGGATCTTGATAGGGGGAGTGATTGGATCTTGATAGGGGGAGTGATTGGATCTTGATAGGGGGAGTGATTGGATCTTGATAGGGGGAGTGATTGGATCTTGATAGGGGGAGTGATTTTGATAGGGAGTGATTGGATCTTGATAGGGGAGTGATTGGATCTTGATAGGGGAGTGATTGATCTTGATAGGGGGAGTGATTGGATCTTGATAGGGGAGTGATTGGATCTTGATAGGGGAGTTGATTGATTGATCTGATAGGGGGAGTGATTGGATCTTGATAGGGGAGTGATTGGATCTTGGATAGGGAGTGATTGGATCTGATAGGAGTGATTGGATCTTGATAGGGGGAGTGATTGGATCTTGATAGGGGGAGTGAATGGATCTTGATAGGGGGAGTGAATGGATCTTGATAGGGGGAGTGATTGGATCTTGATAGGGGGAGTGATTGGATCTTGATAGGGGGAGTGATTGGATCTTGATAGGGGGAGTGATTGGATCTTGATAGGGGGAGTGAATTATTAGAGGGATTATTTTATGCTCTCCACAAAAACAAAATCCTGTATACAGACTGCAGGTCTCAAGGTGTGATCCATATGTTACTGTGAGGAAGGCTGAACTTTACCATAACATATGCATGACATGTGAATGTAAAATCCATTATTCCCACAGATCAATTTCACATAAACTAGGATGAAAGTAACTCCGAAAATGGAAGTCATTGTGATAAATATTCTATATTTCGGCTTTGCTTATGCCATCATCAGGAATACATATAAACAATTGGAGTATACAGTCAGCTATATATACAAGTTTGAGTAGAAAAGGCGCCAAATATACAAGCGAGCATTGGAGTTCAGCAAACAATACCACTGGTGTGAGTTACACTCAATATATTAGTGAGTACTAGTCAATACAATGAAGCTCATGTCCACCTAAAGACAATCAGGTCCTTAGATGCCATTATTCCATGATTTAGTTTGGGTGTTTTACTCTTGATAGCAAGTGCTTCTTTGAACAGTAGTTCATTCCAATTCTTAGCATGGTCTATTATTTTAACATTTGGTAATAACATGTCAGGGGACAGAGCAAATGTTCGTCTTTTGTCTGCACCAACTGGTATAGTCATGAGATCATATATGTGTTGAAAACCAAGACAATTCAAGACATGTGATTGGATCTCACTTTTGTCTCGGCTGTGCACTTCTAACCTCCTAAAGAGGCACCGTTCAGTTTTGCCAATGTATTTAGTACCACATCCTGGGCAGCTAAACTCATATACAACATAGCTTTTCAGTTTTACAGGAATAAAATCTTTGTATGACACAATAGAGGAAACCTTCTGAGTATTGTAAATAATGACAAAATTGGCGGCACCTGTTACTAGCCGTTTTACTTTCTTAACACATCTGTTAACAATACGTTCTCCTTGTTTGCCGAGATAAGGAAGTCGCACGTATATTTTGCAAGTTTCTTCAGAGTTGTTACTTTTCTTCTCAGTCGGGTTTTTATATTTATTTAACAGTTTTTCACATATCTGCCTAGGGAAACCATTCCATATAATGAAATTTTTTATATTTTCAAGTTCTTTGGAGAACAGTTTGCTTGTGGTACATAATTTACGTGCACGTTGTACGAGTGCTCGTATCCATGCAGTTTTACGGAACCAGGGTTTAAAACTACAAAAGTGCACAAACAATCCAGTATGTGTTGACTTCCGAAACACCGTTATACCATCAGATTCTATTTTCAAGTCTAGAAAATGAACACAGTTATTATCTACAAATATTTCGTGTGTGAATTTCAGTTGTTTATGAAAAGAATTTAGCTGTTTTTTGACATAATCAATATCTTTAGGTTTGATTAGTACAAGTGTGTCATCCACGAACCGCATATAAGATTTAATAATACCAGCAAAATATACGTGCGACTTCCTTATCTCGGCAAACAAGGAGAACGTATTGTTAACAGATGTGTTAAGAAAGAAAAACGGCTATTAACAGGTGCCGCCAATTTTGTCATTATTTACAATACTCAGAAGGTTTCCTCTATTGTGTCATACAAAGATTTTATTCCTGTAAAACTGAAAAGCTATGTTGTATATGAGTTTAGCTGCCCAGGATGTGGTACTAAATACATTGGCAAAACTGAACGGTGCCTCTTTACGAGGTTAGAAGAGCACAGCCGAGACAAAAGTGAGATCCAATCACATGTCTTGAATTGTCTTGGTTTTCAACACATATATCATCTCATGACTATACCAGTTGGTGCAGACAAAAGACGAACATTTGCTCTGTCCCCTCACATGTTATTACCAAATGTTAAAATAATAGACCAAGCTAAGAATTGGAATGAACTACTGTTCAAAGAAGCACTTGCTATCAAGAGTAAAACACCCAAACTAAATCATGGAATAATGGCATCTAAGGACCTGATTGTCTTTAGGTGAACATGAGCTTCATTGTATTGACTAGCACTCACTAATATATTGAGTGTAACTCACACCGGTGGTATTGTTGCTGAACTCCAATGCTCGCTTGTATATTTGCCGCCTTTTCTACTCAAACTTGTATATATAGCTGACTGTATACTCCAATTGTTTATATGTATTCCTGATGATGGCATAAGCAAAGCCGAAATATAGAATATTTATCACAATGACTTCCATTTTCGGAGTTACTTTCATCCTAGTTTATGTGAATGTAACCAAGGCTGATGTAAACTCGTATGTACACCCCGAATCACTGCATGTAGAACACATGCCTAAAGAGCTAATTCAATGGCAGCTTCCCACTATAGTTCGGCGACACGGTGCAATGCTGAAATCGTTCATGCTTGTTCAAACAAATCGGCCACATATTTCTGTCGGAAACTGCAGGGCATACTAGGACTTTTATAACATGAATTGCAGGCAAGCACCTAAAAGGTGCGTGGACCCCTCAGCCTGTTTTTTTTAGTCAAGTAGGATCAGGGCTGCATCTAGAGCCAATTGAGTTCCGGAAAACATATGGGCGCCCAAAACTCAAATGAAACAAAAAAACAAAAGTGTTGTTGTTCAATTTGAAAGGATTTCTGAAGAAAATACTCATAGAAAAAGCTTCTCGGAGCCTCAATATCGATCTGATTGCATAGCTGGGTATTGAATTTCATGTTAATAAACCTCTGTTAAAATTGTGATTGATCACAGGCTCTTTGCGCCGAAATTCACTTAAAAAAATTGAACCCTCAATAATGAATTACGAAAAGGAACTGGGAGTTTGGGATCGAAACCTGCAAAAAATCCTTGGATACCGTATATAACAGACTTCGGTTTCACGCGAGTGGTGTGCTGGGATTACAGCATGCAAGAAAGTGTAGCTCTATCAGTGGCAATTTATGCATTGCACAAGTGTGATAACAAGTAAACACACTGATTGACACAGGCCCACCCTTATCATTATTTGGGGGGGGGGGGGCATAAGCTCCAGGTATGCAAACTGGTTCAAAATTGCCCAGAGTCAGGCTAAAAATGGGCTCTCCTAATCACTCGTTTTAAATAATTTCCAAGGTACAGTAACATGTTTGGTGACAAAAATTGAAGCATTATGTTGTACCAGTTAAATGTGTGGACACAGATATGGTTCATGCAAAAGTTTTAGGATAAATCATATGATGTAGAATAGAATGATTTAATAGCAAAATTAAAGAAAAATGTTGTCCTTCATTGAATGAGAATCTTGAATGGACCAGGCTTTCTTGTATCAGGGAACCTTTAAAATTCACACTGAAACATGCAACCAAGGGTTCCCGATGGGCATAGATAACAGTGCAAAAGCTAAGCCATCAATAAATAATAATAATAAAAAAATTAAAAATTATGAAATCATCACAGCCATCTGAAAATCTAATCATTTCATCAGTCAACATTCAGGAAGCTCTCGCCAAAGTTTTGTCAGGCCTGACTTGATAGATCTGTAGATATTCAGCAGACAAGAGCATGTTGATGGGCATAGATAACAGTGCAAAAGCTGAGCCAACAATAAATAATAAAAAAAAAAAATTAAAAATCATGAAATCATCATAGCCATCTGAAAATCTAATCATTTCATTAGTCAACATTCAGGAAGCTCTCACCAAAGTTTGGTCAGGCCCGACTTCATAGATCTGCAGATATTCAGCGGACAAGAACATGTTGATGGACGGACGGACGCTAGGACGTACGTACATGGCAACGACAAGACCCCACAGCCCTATGGGCGGAGGGGTAATAATCAGGCAAAATATATTGAACAGTTTATTTTTAGTGTCTTCGCAAGGGATGTCCCATCATAGCAAAACTATGATTACATTAATCCAGTATTTCTACGAAGAGGATGGCATATTCTGCATTAGCCCAAAGTATCGTTTTGGTTAACATATTTTTGTTATAATGGGAGATCTCTCATGAAAAATCATATTTTGCCTGCTTATTATAAAACTCTTTTCCACTTTGTTAATAGAGAAAGTAATTAATGTGACCACTAATTCCAATATCCACCTTAATGTGGCCACCAATATGCTGACGAATATATCCAAGCATGACAGATCCTGCTTTAATCTCCCAATACATGTACATATATACCTATGTAGGCTGATAATACAATTGGTGAAACATTTATCTTCATGTAAAAGGAGACATGGAGAAATGATACCCTGTGACTTAATAGCCTATTATTACGATCATATTGAGCTTATTTGTATACCCCAGTGAGCAGAGCGTCATGGGTAAATACAAATGGGAACCATGAATACAAGAGCCCTATAGGCTTCAATAAAAGTCTGTGCACACCTATGATCCCTCATAATTCCCCTAATATTTCGATCACAGGGAGTGCCACATTTAAAGCTCATATCTGAAAATATTGTTTATATATTCAACTTTTCTTGTGCATTATCTTTTAAGATGTGGTATTTCTACAGTTTGACAGCATCCCAGTATCTTTGTCATTCTTTGTTTCTTAAATAATGGAGTGAAAAGTTGCACTTCCTGTGACTGAATTATTGGGGGAATTACCAGTTAAAAAATCACCAGTTGCATAATGTAATGTAGTGTGAATTTGAAGAGCCTAGCCATGATCAATCGAGATATTGCAATAACCAGAATTTGGCCTTGATAAAATAGGTCAAGGTCAATCAGATTGGAAGGCTTCTAGTCAATCGTCAGTTGCATATGTAGTATGAATTTGGAGAATTTGCCACAAAGCCGGGCAAAGTTATCACATCTCAGTCAGTACGTGGAAGAATCACTCACCATTCTGCCATGGTGTGTCACAGAGTACGACATCTCAGTCAGTACATGGAAGAATCACTCACCATTCTGCCATGGTGTGTCACAGAGTACGACATCTCAGTCAGTACATGGAAGAATCACTCACCATTCTGCCATGGTGTGTCACAGAGTACGACAAAGTCCACGACATTGTGCTCCATCTCTAGGACTGTCGTACTCTTCTCCTTCATCACAGTGAGGCTAGGTGTCCTCCCTGCCTTGTCATAGGACATGCCACCTGAAAATATCACCAACGGCTCCCTGCAAGAGAAAAAGCAACATGCAATAAACATAGCAAGGGTGTCGCCAGGATTACTTGAGAGGGGGTCGTTTCCTATGCTTACTTATAAGAGAGCCCAGCACTGCACTGTCCAAAATAGGAAAATAACGTACGGTTTAGCGCTGGGAGGGGGTCGTTTGCACCTAATGACATGTTGTCCTTGCATAGGACAACAATATCATTTGCAAGGACAACAATATCATCAGGATTATTCAGTTGCATTTATTATTCCAAATCCAATATACAATAGATCACACTGAGGTGTTTTACTCTGCCAAAAACATATCAGTTCTGGGGCAGTGTCCTTCAAGTGACAATATGCAGGCCTCCCAGTCAGTTTTCAGGAATTTTAATTATGATTTTATGCCAATTTTTGTTAAAATTTATGATTATTTTATGCTATTTTCAAGGAAATTTTATGCTTTTGTCATCTATTATTTATGACTTTTTTATGATTTCTCATAAAAGTAGAGTCAAAGTGAATACAGATTGCAGGTTGGAGAGGTACAATGTCATATTTGAGAATGAGCAGATATCAGAGAACCCTAGATACATGTGACTAATGCACTAATAATATAGTCCAACACAGAAGCAGGTATTGTACAACATTATATGTACATACTTGGAACTCGTGGGCATGCCCAATACCATATTTCAGAGATTTTAAGTGCAGTTCGTCAACTGACCAATTTTTTTCCAACAAAAATTTATGATTTTTGTTTTTTAAATTTCATGCTATTTTATGCTGTTTACTCATTTTTGGCAAAATTTTATGATTTTATGCCACTCTGGGAGGCCTGCAATATGTAACATTGTTCATAGACGGGTGTTCACCAGAGGTATTCACTGGGAAGATTTCAATGTGGGGATGATTTTCGTCTGAAAAGGGAATAAACAAACACCCTTTTAAATATGGTCATTTTACCACCAACCTCTGCGATAATTGAAAATGCATTTCCTGAAAAACCATTTTGGTAATTTTCATAGTTTTGGTGTATGCCCTCCAGGCCATATCTTAAAATGTGCAGCCCATGTTTAGCAAACATAATAGATTTGTAAACAGGGATGATTTACCTGGACTTCAGAACTGCTGCCACAGAATTTTTGACTCAGGTTGAAGGATGGGGTGATCACCAGATTTTTTTTTTCAAAGTTTTCTCTAACATCTGGACAGTGTGTTTAGCAATCTGATTAAGAACAGATCTAGATATCTGTTTTTAATTAGATTTTGCACTTATGTAGTGTAACAGAATAGAATAATAATTTTACAACGAACATCAATAATTTCTTTTTATAAAAGTACATCCGTAAATACAATCTACATGAATTTGTTGACCATTATCTTGACCTCGAATAGAACCACCCCAAGGCATGAACCAATATGCCAAGCTCTTGCACAAATCCAATCAATCAAACCATTTATATCTCCACGCCGTGAACAGGTCCAGCAGCTTGTCAAACTTGACAGCTTGGCTAAATCAGCCAAAAGGTCACCGAATCGTTTCTACTCAATCAGCCTAACCCAATCAATATGGTGTGTGGTGATGCCAGTAATCACAACAAGCTCAGGTACGTTTTTATGTCTGTTCACAGTAGTATTTCAATGGATTACAGAATAACTGGGGTATTTCGTTCATGTTGGTTTTTAAGTTTTAATCGGACATGTTTCGAGTAGTTACTGTAAGTTCTCTAAGTATTCGTGCCCATAAGTCAATTCGAAAACGCCCACTCTTCATCAGCTTAGTGACCTTGTTCACTAAGTAATCGTATTCGGAATTCCAGATTACAAGCTGGTTGAATTGGCCTTTACGGTGTAACTGTTTCATCCATACAATGATGTCTACATAATAATGTCTCATTAATTCTGAACTTTACTTAATGACAAAGCTGTGTTAGTTTCAGTACAGACATCAGACTATCAGGCATATTCTTCAATCCTGAATTTACTTTGGACTATATTTTTGAGAATGAAAATGAACTTGAAAGAAATTTATTGCCATCTAGTTTCTTCTCCCTTTAAACTTGGAATGTAGAATTGTGGTATGTATAATTGACGCACCCATTCCTGACTGACTTCCATTCCACTTTGGTTATAGGTTTGCACGGGTCTGGTTTTCCATCTTTGCCAATTTTTGCTAGAAAAAACGAGAAAAAATGACATGCATTGTGATAATATATCTGCACAGAAATACAGCTCGAGTTTCCATTGTTCAAAACCTTTTATGTTACTGAAAAACCTCTCATTTAGACTCAATCTTGCACCCAGACAGACTATTGTTATCATTTATCACGATGGACAGAATTTCAGGCACAGGGTCTGGCAGATGTCGATTGTTAGAGATTGACAAGAAAGTTTGCCTCATATACCGCAATATAAACCATGAGCATGTAACTATTGTCTGCCACACAAGGTTCTCTTCAATATTTTGGGGATCAATTTTTTCTCCCAGAGATGAAATATCGAAAACAATATCTAGAAACAGTCACTGCAACTGCATTCCAACATTTCAAGAGAATTCATCCAATATTCCAAAGTATTCGAGGAAACAAAGAAGAGTAAAGGATGTGATGTAGAACAGGTCAGACTGCAAAACACCTGACCTGAAATATGCGAATTGACCGTTACGACGTCACGAAATAACCTGCACATTTGCTAACTATTTTTTTGCCTTCAAGATTTGCTACAAACTGCAAGATTGATTTTCTTGAAGTGTCTGAAATGAATACAAGCCCTGGACTCCCATCAAGCTTCCCGTCAGGGCAAGAATCAATGTTAATCAAAGTATTTTTTCCGGAAGTTCCTGGGTTCTTAAGAGATTGTTCCTTTTACATTTTTGCCAGCTGAATGATCCATAGAAATTTGCATTTTTCAGCGATTTATACAAAATGCAAGCCTTTCTTGCACATGAAGTAGATAGGCAAAAATTGGTTCTCACCACATGAACTTGAATACATGAAAATGCACTGTGAAAAAAAAAGAACTTTTTTTTTTATTCTTGAATTTAATAAAACGAGCAAACATAGTTTTTTTCACCTCCAAAACAGGAGATTGGGTTTTTCTAAACCTGAAGTATGAATAGATTGAACGACAGGCTTTGTAGGAATTGAGCAATCTGTAAGAACATTTGTAAGCATGGTTAGTGAGTAGAGCAAATCGTTATAGCGGGATAATTACCATGTGGCATCATAACGCTGGTAGGTTTCTGACATTGTTTAACGTTCCACACGGTGAGACTGCCATCCGAATGGCTGCACATAAACTGTTTGGCTTCATGGTGCCAGGATATTGACCGCAATGCCTGCAGCAAAGAACAACAGAAACAATGTGGTCTTACATAAAACGTTATTGAATTTCCGTGTAGCTGTCATGTATGCAGGTTTATTAAATTTCACCTTCGTCAAGGAATGAAATGAGATACAAGGCAATAAATATAACGGCGATGTAATTTATGGGAGACATCGGCCGTACAGCCATTAACACAGGCTATTTGGTAATACTATATGTAATGGAAAACCGGAAAAACTTTTTTTTTTGAGGCGGACTACAATTTCTAAATTTGAGATAAGAATTAATAAAACAGCTTCTGTTCTGTTGCAGCTATTTGCAGGTTGACGTTGATGTCAAAGAGGCAATGGTATCATGTTAATACATGCAATATATATATGACAAAGGTTAGTCTACTGACGTCAATGTAAGGCTACCATTACAGACACAGGTGAATTTGGCCAATAAGCTATGAATTTTGCCAACCTTTTAGAATTAAAAAAAAAATTCTACAACGTTTAACTTCCATTATCTAAAGAAAAAAAAAACATTCGCGATAACGGCAAAACTTTTGCAGACAGGACTTGTGTTACAACCTTTTATGCTTCACCTTTTTTCCCGAGAGACAGTATTATGGTAAAAGAATGGATACAAAAAGCAATGATACAGCACGATACAAAACTGAATGTTTTCAGATCAATCAAGGCGTCTGTTTCACTGAGTGCCGCAACATTCTCATGGCATCAGACTGTATAACTTCTACTGTCAGATAAAACCTCTGATGTGTTCTCCATCTCTCATATGAAGAGACATGCTTTCTGTGCCAATCAAAATGGATAAAGACTGAATGCGCAGGTGTACTGCATACTTCAACACAGTGCAGTCAGAGGGTGTTACACCAGCAGTATAGGAGGTTACAAACTCTGACAATAGGAGAATGTGCTACAAGTATAATCTCATTTTCTTGAGTACATGAAGGCACACCTGTAATTAAGGATGGCTGCTGGAGGTAAATCAAAGTAATTAACTTTCTCAATAATGTGTGTTGTTGCATACATAATTGTGTAATATGAGGGAAAACAAAGAAAAAAAATATAGGTTGGTCTGCATTTTTTAGCTGTAGGCAACATTAAGTGGACTGACCCATGCTCAATTTGATAACCCAGAAAACATAGGGAATAGCCCTAGTTTTGAAGCATATTCATGAAAAATTCATATAAATAGTATTTAACTTTTTCTTATATTCTAACTGTTTGCAGATAATCACAATGTCTATCAAAATTCATCAAATTGGATGGATATTGCTGTCCAAAATTCTCGGCTAGAAGGCTTTTAAAGGAAATCCTTTATCTCTTAAACTAGGAAAGGGAGATAACCCAATAAGAAAAACTGGCAAAATGGCTGCCAAAGCCAAAAACTACCAGCGGACATCCTTAAACACCAGAGTGCAAATAAAGTGTACATGTACATCAGTCTTCAGATAATGTTGAGAATTGTAATAGAATTATGCACTGTTTCTTGTTTGGGACTAATTTTGAAACGCGTTTTAAGTTGTTTCCATAATTTCCCCAACAACTGCACGGCAGTACATTTGACATTAATATTGAATGATTTACATGTATAACATCATACCACAAAAAAGCCACATCCCCAAACTGGAGCTATAGCATGAACATCACCATTTCCAATGATTTCTTCATTTTTGGGCCAGAGAGACCTTGACCTTTTAAGTACATGTAAGGTTTAACTAAAGTTTGGTAACAATGTTTAATTTAGAACTGGAGATATCATGCTCATGGGCAACAGAAGTTAACAAAGGCATGGACTGACAGACAGAGCCTGCTGTCTCAGTTTATGACCACATCCAGCTAGCTTTTCAAGGATAATGTGATTGATTTATTTTATTTAATAACTTTGGCAATAACAATTGAACAACTGTGGTTATTCTTCAGATCTTAATTTTTTCAAAACTAGATATATTTACCACAGGCCTATCACATGGATCTACCCCTCGTTGGTGAACATCAAATGTTGCTGGGCATGTGAAAAAGTCTTCAGCTCTGAAGCATTGGAGAAAAACTGTGACCATTGACCTGGTGACCTCAAAATCAATAGGCCGAGAGCTATTCCACAATTATATCCTCATCTAAAATTTGAAGTGAATTGAATTAATACTTTTCAATTTAGTGTCCCAACGGAAAAACGTGATGCACACACACACACAGACATCGATTCTATATCCTCCAACTGGGATCCAGCAGGCGATAAATATGTCAAATTTTATGTTGTACCCTAACCTACATGCAGATTGATTAATCTGAGATCTACACTTTCACCGTCATGGTTCAAATCTTTGTACATGGACCACAATACCATGCATTTCGGCATCCCAGATGCACTACATGTATGTAACCTAATACAGGTATTATATATGTTATTAGATACGTTTCATGTCCATCAGTGATTTCAAGCCCCTTACACATGACTGCAGCCTGGATTCTGTCACACGACAAAATCGTATTATCGACTGTACACATGTCATAATTTTAACATATAAAACATAACATTCAGACTTAAAATCAATAAGAACCATGTTTCTCCACTGATACATAACGCACAGGGAGGAAAACAACAGCATTCATGGAGTGTTGTTTTAGAATCATTCTAAGTCTGTATAAAATTGTCATAAATCAATTCTCTGTCTGATATGAAATGCTTGTAGTTGTAATTAAATCAATATGTTGTGGTTGTATGAGAGACCAGGCTGTTATCCCGGGTCCTCAGAACTAGAGCACTTACAACTCCTACACACTCACCTCTGGCGAATTAAAGCGAAATTCCGCTGTTTTATGTTTCAAGTCCCACAAAACAACAGTCCCTGATTCGAAACCTATTAACAACTGAAAAATACAATCAACAACAGCATTATGTAGTGTTAGAAAGGTCTCAACTTGCACGACTTAACCTTTCCGTATCCTTAAAGAAACAGCCAATTATGGTTACACATTTCCCACTAGTTACATTTATTTGCCTTAATATAAGCTTATAGAGAAATGGGAGTGAAATGTCTCAAAGACTGCCACCACAGGCCAGACAGTCGGTGAATTGCTGCTCAGTGAGATTCTTCCATTGTTACCACATTAATGTGGGACGGGCCAATTATAATGGAGGACGATTCCACTTACTTTATTTGGATCAATGGGATTATCACTGAGGTGAATCACTGGACCGGGATGGGTTTTCCGTGATCTGCAAAAATGCAAAGCAAATTTAAAGAAATGCCAATTATGCGGTGTCCACAGGAACACATATGTCTCGTCATGCATAAGAGCCTTGACTGTGATGGTCAAGAGCTTTAATTATACATGCTGGTTAATGGATAAGAATCACACGTTTACTGTCAGGTCTAAATATCTATAGGCCCCACTGGTGGTGCACTGCGCATCATAATATATTTCTAAAACGATAGCTGTGACCATAACTACAAAAGCCTAAGTTTATCCATGTAGGCTACATTTAAGAAAACAGGTGTTTGTCAAAGATTATTCTAGTGTAAAAATTACAATTTTGAAGAGATGTACAGATTATTGGCGTGCAGGTATCCAGATCTTGCACCCCTTTTTGAAAATGAAAGTATTTTTTGTAAACTTTGGAATAATGCAATGAATTGCATAAATATGTCTGAGGGTTGGTTTGCCATCTCCTATTTTTGTGGGAGGCCCGTTGACTGAGTGGTTTAGATCGCCGACATACAGTGCTGGCGATTAGATGCCTTACTCTGGGGGTCGCTGGTTCGAATCCCACTCGGGACTCGACCAATTTTCTGCACTGGAATTTGTGCTATACTAAGATAGTGTAATCCCAAAATATGAAAATTCTGTCATACGATCTTCGTGGAGGCTTAAACTGTTATGATAATTCACGGGTAGAGTGAAAAGGTAACATTTGTACAAAGATACTTGTTCTTCGTTCATATAGTTCTTTGAGTTACCAACTTTAATAATAGAATGCAGTTTCATTGTATGAATGTATGTTATGCATTGTTCGAGGTACATGTGCATACATGTATACAACAAATTTTCAATGAAAATCTAGCAAGCTAATGCCATTAATGCATGGTCTATCCTGAAGAAAGAATTCTATCCAAAACTTGCACACCAATAATCCAGTGCCCCAGTGCCACATTTGTGAGCACTCTGACAATCATAATCTCAAAATACACCTTTCCCTAGTGATTATAGTTGATGGGGTATGAAAAATGAGAAGCAGCAATAAGCAATCATACTCATTACTGGTGATTATTCGAGCTAATGTGTCAATGATAAGAACGACACGATTATGTAAGCTTATTACACATACATATTATGTATTATCGTTGTCTGGTAGTATGGCATGATCAACCAGGAGTGAGTCAGTGAGTGGTTATGAGTTATTGTCACCTTCAACAATATCTCAGTCATACAACACAACATTTAGGTCCTATTTTTTTCACACCCAGGAACCCACGTTCCTTTTTACACTTGGAAACACCACAGTTGGATTGATCCCATGACCTGGGGTGCACAACAAGCTGTTGGTTAATTCTGATTGCTGGGTAATTATCTTAAAACTAAATTTTGACACGAAGCACACCATGTGCTCAGAACCCCTCTGCATTGGAGCAATAGGGCACTATTAGTAAATGAACATTTTTATTGATTGTCAGGGGCAGAGAAACTTGGTTTAATATCAGGGTCCCCGTTTATGGTCTGCAGACTGAGATAATGTAAATGTCAGAGTTTGAATTTGGCACCTGTCCGTCAGCCCGAGATTAGAAAAAATCAAACGGACTGGTGTGAGTGACTGAACAACAAGTCCGTCGAACTGGTAACAAAAAAGCTCTCAGTTCATTCTGTAAACTATTTCTCTGGATATCTCCACACAATTTGTAAAGAATCAAGAATGGAATATATAAGGCCAAAAAAAAAGAAAATATTTCTGTTTTCGGTTACTCGACTGAGTCTAAATAAATCATGCGAGTCTAAAAAAATTCCCAGCAAATTCCAATGAAATCATAACCAACACCGCATTTTACGACAACAACCGTAAAGCGGCGCGTGCACTGTCAGCAAACTGTAAAGTGTGACCGTAATGCAGCATGGTAATGCATGGCGGCAGGTTGATGATCATTTCAGGAAATAAAGCACCCACTTCCAGGTCGGGAATTGAGAAATCAGCAACGTGATTATGCTTTAGTCGACCTGATCATGTTTACCAGGACAATTTTAAGCATATTCTCCATCAACTTCGAAAGAAATCTTCAGATTTTTTGGCTTAAAATGGTGTTTGTTGAAGCAGTGTTTTGCGACGACACAGTCAAAGTCGCCGTCAAAGTCTAGCCAACCGGGTCTGTCATATGTGATTATCTTCACACGAGCTCAACAAATTCAAGACTATGCACAATTCCTTATTTAGTAGCAACCAACACAGCGAACAAAACTATTCATGGTGACAAATGTTCTCAGATCATCTTTTATTTAATATTAATGGACTAGTGAAAATATTTGTGGACTGGTTATATTTTTGGCTTACCAGGAGGACTGGTTCAAATTTTTCTTAAATTCGAACAATGAAGGTTTGTAGCAGGACTCAGTCACCTAAATAAGAAGCCTGGGGTATTTCCCCCACCCAATCTCAGCCTGATATGGAGGGACAAGTGAACATCGGTTGAATGACCTTGAAGACGAGAGAAGGTCAAGGGTGTCAATAGGCTTGTCACCCTTGACTGGGTACCAGGCTTAGTATGTTGTAGGTTAGTTAGTATACGTCGTCTACGGTGTGGTCAATATATAGTTTTTCACCGAACTATGGCGGGGGACAAGTGTACTTTGACCCAAGGACAGTGAAGATTGGGCATGGAATACAGTTGTAGCACATGTTTTTCTTTTAAATTCATATGAAGGCATATTTCCACAGCACGTGTCACGACATGCAAAAGGCATAGATCTACGTGTTCTTGTGCATTTCCACAGCAGGCGATTCAATGACGGCTGCAGCGAAAACGCGTTAAAATAACCCTGGTTCTTATTTTGTGGTTGTTGCTGTCAAAATGTGTGCTGTGGAAATGCGTCTTTAACATTGGTTATAATCATACTTTGACCCAGTAAGCAATAAATAATGGGTTAAAAAAAAACCAGATAACTGAACAGTTTATAAGTACATGTATTGATTGTATATGCAGAGTCACAATGGGAAGCCTGGGACCTGATTCAGTGTGATTGCATAATTTGCCCGTCATTTTGGTAGAGGGAGCAGAAATAGGCCAACAGTGTCAGCTCTGTAAAATACCAGGCATGAAATGTCAGCAAAAACAAAGTGGAGTCAGTGAAATAGAAAATCGCTTTTTGTTTTTATCAAAAACTCCGATAAGATCAAGGATTGCAATTTCTTTCCTCTTCTTTCAAGTAAATAATCATTTCAGGATCAGTTCCAATGCCTGTCTCCAATTACCCTGTGACAATACAACAGTTCCTGCAATGCCCAGTTTTTCCAAGTTTTAATTAAAATGTGTTGTTTTTTCCACGGTGTGTAAATCTTGCAATGCTTTCTTAATGGGATTTGACAGCTAATACATTCATTCAGAAAACCGAATCCTGCCGATTTATAACCGAGTGCTTGATCTGTACTTCACCATATATATATTATATATGCATTCTGACCAGTGTTAACATGAACCAGTAGCAAATATATAAAAGTTACAGGATATATTCACTTCATGTTTGAGGTGTCTGTCTTAGAATTATCCAATGACTGACTGCTTGAATTTTCTTTGATCATTTCCTTGTAATATATTCACTACAGCCATGGTGTATTTCAAATACCACATATTTCCCTGATCAACCCAAAAGAAATCATTGGATAAAACAGTTACAAGACAGACATGAGACAATGCATGCTAACATTTAACTAGAACTCGTGGACTTCGAAAACCCCATCCTATTTTGTAATTGGTATTTAATAGATCTGGGCTTTGTTCCTCATACTTATGCCAAAATAATACCATGTCAACATTGGACATGCTCTCGGAGTGACAGACTAAATGGTTTGGTTTGTATGTCAGTCACCCTTGAAGTGTCAGCAACAATGCTGATTGCTTGATTTATAGGTACTGTATCAATAGTTGATACCCATCTACCCAGAGTTTGTTCGAGTCACTCTCCTGGTCGTTCCTGCCATCTTGGTCGAAGTGGTCTTGGGTTTGTCATCGCAAAAGTAACAGCTCTAATAGGCTGTTCCATTAAGTGATCATAACCCGCGAATTTGGAGGAACGACACGGCGCTTAGGATAATAGATTTGCATAGAATTTCCCGTCAAATAGAACACGGTAGAATACAGATTGGTGATAACTTGTAAAACCAGATGTGAAGCATTACATAAAAAAAAATATTTTCTGTTTCTCAATGTCTTTTCAGACGGGAGAAAATCATGGAGGGGCATGGTCCGCAGAAACAGAAGGTCAGGAAATTGAAAATATCCTCAGAAACCAACATGTTTTGATTATTCCACTTTGGTATAGGGTCGATAAGTATGTACTCATCTCGCATTTATTCTTTCGACTCGCACACCACAGAAAGCTAAGGAATATTGGGGGAAAATGCAATTTAAACTGAACTGATTACCGTAGCTGTTCGTATTTTAATGACTTTTTTTAAGCTGGCAAGGTGGGCTGGTCATTTTCTGAGGTATAATTTGTTTATGAGGGAAAAGCGCGAATTTGAAATATTCATGGCTCAAGTAATTTGCTTGCAAAAAATGTTGCGAATGGATCGAGGACGGAATGAAGGAACATAGGGGGTGTCAGAGCGATTGTCAAGACAATACAGAAAAATTGATTTCCTGCACAGCCGCATGGCATTTAACCAGCATTTCTCAGAATATTTTCGATAAATTTCTTGATCACCAAGTGATAACTGTAACAAAAATCAAAATATGTCTGTTTCCGGAAACAGGCTAGGAAAAATTTGAGTAGGTAGGGCCAAAAATTTGTTTTGTTTGGGAAATAAATTTTATTGTGATGTCCAGTGCCCCTGTCACATGTGCAATGTTGCTCAAGTTTAGTCATGATTATCCCTCTATTCGGCACAGTAAAATTTCTTTAGGCAGGGAAACGTGCCCAAATCAGCGAAAATATTCAAATTCCACGAATTCTGGTAAAATAGGTAGGCTTTTGAATCAAATATCAGACTTACTGATTGAGGAATCAACATAACTGAACATTGATTATCAATGGGAAAAAATATTAAAAAAAAAACTTATTTTATTTATTTATTTATTTTTTTAGCACAACGTTTAATCCCTCTGATTTGAGCTGTTTGAGACAAGAAACGAGAAGAGACCTTTGAACACGCGATTTGTCGAAGAACGAAAAATTTGACTTCACAATTTGATAAATAAGTTTGCTTGTATCTTCGGGGTTTATTTCAACGCATTATTTCAATGTATTCATAATAAAACAAAATCGGCAAACTGAGATTTTCTAGCAGAGAAATGGTATAGATTTTGACTGTCAGTTGCCGACTTCGTTCAAGGAAAAATATCAGTTTACTTGCCCGTGTCCGCCGACGCACTTCGGCTTGTGCCATTTCAAGCCAACAACTCTGTATCTTTCTTCCAAAGTTGACGTAGAATATGTTTAAAATTGCCCTAGTAATAGTTATCAGGTCAACTAAAGCGTAAACGTCGTTAAGTTTTCCATTCCCTGGTCTGGAAGTGTGCTTTATTCGGCTGTTTATTCGAGCCCGTTTACCCGTTTTAGTACTGAATAAGTAACAGTCTGTTATATGTCTCGCTTGACTCATCTTGGTTTGCTTTCATACCTGTTTATTCGATATCACCATGCTGGAAGAACATCACACTTTACGGTTGTCGCAAAACCAGGCACTCTCCTGCTCAACAGATCCGAGTATAGCTAACACTTTCATTACCATCGTCACCTCTGTGCAGAGACTGATCGCTTCACAAATACCCGGGGTATATCTATACAACAGGAACATCCGGGTGAGTTCGTCAATCTCTTAACGTACAAGGACAACAACATCCACGTTCTGTGTAAAAATTACCCTTCCAATTTCGACCATTTCTTCGCAAAAAACGTATTTATTCTCATCTGCCATCGCCCAAAAACTATACAGACTCACAACATTACAATTGTGACCAACTAGGCAAGTTTCAGTGCCTAAGTCTTCCTAGTTTTTCCGCTCTTGATGTACAAAGTTTTCTACAGCTCAATGGCCGCTCCCATGGCCAAGGACGATTCCAATAACCCCCTCCTCCTCCGGAGGATGGAGTTAAATATTGACACTCTCAAATACATGTATCACTCAACTCCATAATTGTCGACATCACATGTTTGCAAATTCATACGAGGGACAAAAATACGCATCACAGCATCATTTTTTCAAGGATTGTATGATTCAACCAATCAATGTCGCAGCCACATGCCTTTACATGCGGGGCCCTCGGTGACCGAGTCGTTTAAGGCATTTCGCTGGCGACCATTAGCCTCACACCACTGAACCGGCACGGGTTCGAGCCAAGCTGATCCATGTGTGAAAGTTTGTCAGTTACTTGCCGACGGGCGGTGGTTCTCTCCAGGTACTCCAGCTTCCTCCACCAACCAAACTGACGGTCACCATATGAGTGAAACAACCTTGAGTGTGACATTAAGCCAAATCCCCCCCCCCCCTTTACATGCATTAAAATTGACATGATTGTGTACATGGTGTAGGAGGTGATCATACTCACAATTCGATAGCTTTGTTCCAGTTGATAACATAACCAGACAGGTTGAAAGACTCAATATTAACAACATGGACATTGCCTCGCTCAGTGCCTATGTACAACCACTTGCTTTGGAAGGGAAGCTGGCAATGGGTTATCCTGAAACACAACAAATATAGAAATATACATCATGTACAAAAAGGTATTTTACTTGTACATGAACCTTTTTTCTGCTATATGAATGTACAAACCCATTACACCATACATCTATTTTCAAACATTCAGGGGTCAAAATAATAATTATTTTTACCTTTCCATTCGGGCAAGTGATATGTTAAAACTTGCTTGCCCTTGGCAGTTTCAACTTGTCCCTTCTAATATGGTGTGTGTTGGCTGACGAAAAGCTGGGTTGCCCATGGACTGGTGAAAGTTCAAGAAAGATTTGCTCATGCTGATTTTAGGTTGTCCCGGGCAGGTGGACAGGTACTATTTTGACCCCTGATATTATCATGATTGAGGAGGTTTTTTTATCTTTCGTTTACCGGAAGTCACCCGATTTATACAACAATACCAACATTTATAGAAAAAAAAATCAGCATTTATATCAATTGAGAATGAATAATGAACAGTGTATCCCACTAAATTGTTGACAAAAACTGCGAAAACTCAAATTTTCACTTGATTTTCAGCCTACTCTCCCTTCGCATTCGCGGAAATTTCCCAACTTACAGAAAAGGGCATGGTGAAGGACCCATTTTTTTTTACTAATTTCAATCAGTAATATATGTGATGAAAATATAAGCAAAGAGATCGAATGTTCACAATGTCAATTTTTCTCTAAGATTATAGCACGATGATGGAATCCCAAAATCCAAGGAAAAAATCTATAAGATTTAATAAAGTGATTTTAGCTGCAGGTGACATTGAAACGGTATAGCAACCTTACATGTAATTGTGAGAAGCGATTACACCCTATTTTGGCATGTTCTTTTAATTTTATGCTATATCACAGAATATCTACTTCCCGAACTGTATATTTGACCGTTTAGAATGGGAAAGACCATATGATTTGGGGAAACTGAGGCCTGGGATTATTATAATACAGACTAATTGGACAGAATTGTCTATAGAGAATAGTGGCTTCCAATAGAATGACGTACAAGCTGTAAGTACTGGTATTTTGCTTTTAATAATACATGTACGGTACTTAAAACTGCTGATTTTTTTACCAAGAACGAGAGCCCATGGGGCTTGAAAATTCTCCTGCACTTTTGGACCAGATTCAATATTTGTGATCCGACATGCCAGCAAAAGACATGAAGTAAAATTTAATACAGATTTTTTGGCTCAACCATAATCCACCCATATTCATTTTATCAAGCCAATTTCTACGTTCCCACTTCAAACTGTTCAATGTTCAAAGAACTTTACACAAGACATCACTGACCTCAAAACCATCTGAATTTCGAAACGTGTCATTATTGGCATTATTGATCGACTGATCAACACAAACGCCATCCAATTAGGAGGAATGACACCGCTACGTGAGGATGATGTCAACCTACACACAATCAGTGTGCAGGTTGTAGTTTCTGATTGGGTCGACTCTCGTTCGCAGGTGAAATGAACACCTCAGATTTTGAACACTGAAGGTGGTCAGATAAATCAAGGCAGGTTCGAAGTGGGAACATAGAAATTGGCTTGATCAAATGAAGCTGTAATCCACCCCCCTCCCCACACTGCAACAACATATTTATATGGTGCATAAAGTTTCAATTCAATGATCCAATTGAAAGATTCAACTCAATTGCATTATTGTACATGTAAAAGTAGCATCATAATACATGTGGTAAAAAATTCAATATTCTTTGATCTCACATGAACTGCATGTAGGAGGAACATGTACATAGACTCTCCCATTAATTGGATTCACTCCATGAATGGGTATAAGCAGATCTGATCAGCATTGATTCAGCTAAGGAGCTTGTGGTATTATGTACAGGCTTGTGCCAAGTAGTTGACATTAGTTTCATATTTATAGATCCTAATTCCCAATAAAATCCCAATCTAATAATTGATAGAGATGAGAGATGCTTGCTGTCCTTACAATGTCACATTTACACACAATCTCATTAAACTCAGATATAATATCACGGAATATTATATCTGAATTCAACCCTATATAAATCCCATGCGAATCTGAAACTACTATTGTTAGCCAATCATGTGGATAGCTTGTTGAAACAATTTCAAAATCACGGTGACGCCCACAGTAATTGAACACGGTAGCACATGGTCTAATATATAAACATTATCCTGAAACAGTATCCAAATATGGCATCATTTCCAGACCATGTGCGTGGAAAACATTAAAGATCAAAGAGTTTACTCCCGCCAAAAAGTCTGACTTTGTCAGGGGCAGAAAATATCAATACCGCGAAGACGGTAATCTCCATGAAGTAAACGTCAACCATTGTCAGAGAGAAAAGGTAGAAATGGTCGTGATTGGCTTATTATGGCATCTCGTAGAATATCGGCGAACATTTCACACAAAGTTTTCATAGTGTTACGTTTAAATGCTATTCCCCTGATTTACCATCTTGGTTTACCCAGATTGATTTACACATACAGCTGACTGTCATGATGCTTTCTCTCATTGTCAGTGTTAGTAACCTCCTAAACTCTCGATGTACATGTGACACCCTCTGACTGCACTGTGCAGAAAAACAAGGCGCGAATGCACAGTCGGTCTGCGTCGATTTTGATTGACACAGGTAGCATGTATCTGCATACGAGAGAGATGGAAACTCCGTACAGAATATCTTATAAAGAATTAACAATTTTTGTGCTAAATTATTACATATTAATGCACAGAACAACGTTTTGTTTAGCTGTGACATGCTGAGCCCACTCTGCTCCTTTAACAAGCGGACGATGCTGATTGGCCAATAGCCATGCCCACAAAAAATTGAAACCCAGAGCAATCAGAGGGTATATCTGACAGTGGAAGGTATACAATCTGATGCCATGAGAATGGTCATGCTGGTGTAGAGCATGTTTATAACGTTATAAATGTATGGTAACCCCTCTAATAATTCAATCACCCTATTAAAATTCAATCACCCTATTAAAATTCAATCACCCCCAATTTTGCGGGAAACAGTCAGTCAATTAATCAGTCTAATAAATTTGATCACTCACTAAAATCATGAAAAAATACGGATTGTCTGTCTGATTTTGGACCATTTTGTCAACTTTCTTTTCTGATAAATTTGATCACAACCATGAATTTCACTTCTTGTGATTGAGGGATCAAAAGATTTTCTGTACACTGTGTCAGACTTGAAAGGTGGATATGGACAATGTAGTTTTCAACTTAGAAACTAAATCATGTACAGTGAAACCTGTGTAAACCGACTATGCTTGGGACCAGATTATAGTGTCAGTTTGACAGGGTTCTGGTTTATCAAGGTTCAAAATACCTTAAATTTAAGTACTGGGACCCAAGATAATGTCAGCATTTAGAGTTAGGTCGGTTTTCCAAGGTGTCGGTATTCACAGGTTTTACTGTACATGTAAAACAATCATATCATTTTTTCTAATGATTAGATAAGAAAACAAATTGAAAAGGTAATCACTCTAAAAAAAATATATATAATTGAACTGAAAATGCAAGACAATGTTATCTGACGCACGTAACATAATCGATAACAAGTCCATGTCTTAAACCACAAGATACGCTGCTATCAAATTTATCCAGTACATCGAGTTATCTAATAATCATGTAATCGTATAAAAGCTGCGAGAGACCGGCCAATGGGGGTAATCCCGGAGGTAGAAGGTTTAATTAAGACCCGATGGCTGGGTGAACGATGGCCGGGTGAACGATGGAGAACGAGGATGAACGAGAGAGAACTGGGTGGGCAAATGAAGCAAAACTGTCATCAGTATGAATCATGTCACCCCTACACAGTCCAATCTACAATGAGGAACTGGTCAACAATCAATAGTCTCCACTATCATGACTACATGTACAGGAACACAGCTAGAGCATCATGGGCCAGCAGCAGCCAAACTGACCCAGCATGGCTACACTCAAATCTACCAATGCCAGATCAAGTTTTGAGATACCTACACAGTACATGTACATGGATGTCTCGCTCTCTGAACATGTAGCCAAGTATTATTGAATGACATAATATCACCATGCATGTATCAGGACCACCTCATCACAAGGTCTACAGGCCCTGACAGCAGTCGAGTATTCGCGAGTGGGACACGAAGTGTTCAAAACAACTTTGATTGAGCAACTCGATCAATACAAAATCTGCCAAATCAGACTATCCAAACAGCAGAACAATGAAAGGGCGAGGGCCTATGGCATAACTGAACGAAAAATGACTAGTTAATTTTACGCAAACTTTATTAATCAAAAACACACGAACACACTTTTTTTTGGTTATTTTGTTAAAGAAGCATGGGATAAGGTTTATATCGGCAGGGTAATCTCTGCGCTGAAAGCATGTTAACAATATTTTAAATGCGTGCAGTGTCAATGAATCCAAGAAGAAAGTCGTTCAGTAGACATGCGCTGTTTGGAGTTTGGAATCCGGAAAGTTTAGAAATAAAACATATATGCCAAGTACATAAACAGGTCAATACATCCTTCAAAACAGGGCGTAACCCGATACTATCTCAAAAATTTAGGTAGGTAGGTTGGAAAATATATATATTTTTAATACAGGTCAATGAAATCTACAGGAAATAGCTATGATTTTAGCATGAAATACAAAAAAGATTTTTTGGGTAGGGGTATTTAGGTGGGAAGATAGAGTTACGCCCAACTGACCCATTTTTAATGAGGGCCTAAATTTGTATTTAGTTTACATTTTGGACCAAATAATGATTGTAGAAGTATCTCACCTCTCTCTCTGGAACTTGAGTGTGTTGACTATTTCTGGTCGTTTCTGTCGGAAATTCCACAAGTGTAGGCTGTCATCAGAACAGACTGTAACAAGAGCACCCTAGAAACAAGTACACAAGTACAATACCACATTAACTTTCTCAACAGGCTCAAGATTATGATATGATGATGTACACATTGACCCATGGGACAGCGATGAAATAGATGACTGAAATTTTACATGTGCACAAGATGGACAATGAACGAATCCATCTATTGTCATATTCATTTTGGTACCCATAAACCATGATAACATTTAGCGAGGGAAGGGATTGTACACATTTAGTGGTAGAAGGGATTGTACACATTTAGTGGTAGAAGGGATTGTACACATTTAGCAGTGGAATGGATTGTACACATTTAGTGGTGAAAGGGATTGTACACATGTAGCTGTGGTAGGGAATGGATTGTACACCTTTAGTGGCAGATGAGATTGTACACATTTAGCTGTGGCAGGGATTGTACACAATTAGCAGTGGGATGGATTGTACACATTTAGTGGTGGAAGGGATTGTACACATTTAGCAGTGGAATGGATTGTACACATTTAGTGGTGGAAGGGATTGTACACATTTAGCAGTGGAATGGATTGTACACATTTAGTGGGAGAAGGGATTGTACACATTTAGCGGGGGAAGAGATTGTACACATTTAGCAGTGGAATGGATTGTACACATTTAGTGGTGGAAGGGATTGTACACATTTAGCGGTGGAAGAGATTGTACACATTTAGTGGTGGAAGGGATTGTACACATTTTGCAGTGGAATGGATTGTACACATTTAGTGGTGGAATGGATTGTACACATTTAGTGGTGGAAGGGATTGTACACATTTTTTGTACACATTTTGTGGTGGAAGGGATTGTACACATTTTGCAGTGGAATGGATTGTACACATTTAGTGGTAGAAGGGATTGTACACATTTAGTAGTGGAAGGGATTGTACACATTTAGTGGTGGAAGGGATTGTACACATTTTGCAGTGGAATGGATTGTACACATTTAGTGGTGGAATGGATTGTACACATTTAGTGGTGGAAGAGATTGTACACATTTAGTGGTGGAAGGGATTGTACACATTTAGTGGGGGAAGGGATTGTACACATTTAGGGGTGGAAGGGATTGTACACATTTAGCAGTGGAATGGATTGTACACATTTAGTGGTGGAAGGGATTGTACACAATTAGCAGTGGTAGATTGTACACATTTAGCGGTGGAATGGATTGTACACATTTAGCGGTGGAAGGAATTGTACAAATTAATAGCGGGGGAAGGGATTGTAATATTTAGTGGTGATAGGGAATGAAAACATTACTGGTGAAGGGAATACTGGCACATTAGTGTCAGGTGGAAAGGAAAATACACATTAGTGGTGGAAGGGAATGTGCATATTTACTAGCAGAGAAAGGTAATGTACATATTAGTACTGGAAGGGAATGTACACATTGACTAGTGGAGAAAGGGAATGTATATATTCATAGTGGAAGGGAATGTACACATTTAGCAGTGGGAGGGAATGTACGCATCAGTAGTGGTACATAATTAGGAATGCAATATACACTTTTGTGGCAGAAGGGAATGTACACATCTGCTAGTGGTGAACGGGAATTAGTAGTGGAAGGGAATATAAACATTTAGTGGTGGAAGGGAATGTACACATTCAGCGGTGGAAGTGATTGTACACATTCAGCTGTGGAAGGGATTGTACAAATTTAGCCAGTGTATAAACTTGTGTTTGTATTCAAATTAATATTCAGAGATATGTTGAGATTTGCTATGGGCATGATTGGTGTGGTGGTACACCGTGTCTCAATACCGTCGGCCCATGAAATTCCTCTATTCAGGAATATGACCATGATGTAAATTGAGTTCGGGCTGACATCTGTGTTCCATCAATGTCACTCCTTCAATCGGAATTGGCCAGAAATTCTGATGCAGGCTATTGACGTCTGCCCAGGACCACTTTAAACGTCAGCAGGAGCCAGTGAAGTCTGCCAGGGCAATAACCACATGCACATATTGTACATGCGAGCTCCTAATAACATAACTCGTGCACTCGATCAATATACCGTCGCCTAATAAAACAGAGATCCTGACCATCAGCTCAAGTACATGAATTTTCAAATGTATTTCACTTTCACTCACGATGTCGGTTCCCCATAAAAACTTCACCGCTATTTTCCCCAAACGGCCTCTGATGCCAATGGAGACCCATATTTATGTTTTCCAGAAAATATGATCTCTAAGAAAATCAAGGGCCTTCTGACCCCGTCGTTACTTCAGAATGCTTCCAATTTTGCTTTGTGATTTTTTCCTCTCTGAAATCAATAAAATCCCACGTGGTAAGATCAATCTTAAAAGCAGTTCAGCATGTTTTCTGATTGCTCTGGATATTCAGGTCTAATACTCCCCGATACATTATATTGAATAAAACAGGTGATTAATTTTTCTAACAGCCAGGGCCAAATACCTCCCAGACAGAACCACGAAGCAGCCCCATTGAGAGAGAAAACTCAACAAATAGCCCAATTTTGCTGGTTTAATTTCTTCGGCGATCAACAAGTCATCGTCATCGATATGAGGAAAATCAAGCTGTTGGATACACTAAAGTACAGAGTGATTTTCCAGGCCATCAACCCTCCGACATCTCGATTCAATTTCACGAGATAAAACCCTTCAAATAAGCGAGCACGAGGCAAATTGAATGTCTGCCTAAGTTATGTACACACACTGCTAGATTAATGAAAAGTCAACTTTATTTCCTGGAACGTTCTTTGGGCCAGCCAATAAAAGCAGCTTGAACCGATATGATACCTTCCTTCTATCACATTTTCCAACATCCAGCAACGTATCAAATCAAATTATGTCCCAGTTTGTTCTTTCAAAAGCTTTCTGAATTTCTTTGAAAAGTACAATTGAGTATCAATAACAGATTCACAAACATGTTTGAGTGGTTGTTCAGATTACAGCGCATGTAACAGCCCAAGAGACATGGACTACATACTGACTAGGTACTGAATCGATAAAAAAAACACTGACTCGATGTCCATTACATAAATCCACTTAGTACCCAGATTTTCTTATACTGCTTATACATGGCTTTTAACAGACTCAAAGGAATGTACCATGTTTCTGAAGGCCCATTTACTGCAACATGCGATGCGGCAAGTATTTTCTCAAGTAATATTTTTATGTCTGGCGAGGTCAAAATCAAATACTTTTACATTTGAATTGATTTCTGCAGCAGTTGTACAGTTTTATTGAAACAGAAATAAAAAAAAATCAAGCTTAATTATTTGGCTGACTATCGAACTCCATCACACAAATGTTGATGTTGTCTGACACAGTCACCAAGCCGGCGGTGGTGCTCATTAAAGAATACTATTCAAATATTTTTACCGAATATTAGACACTACCTGGCTACCAAATCTCACTTTTGTTTCACTGGTGTCCATCCCCACTACTACATGTAAATGTATGCCTCTGGCGGGGTACCAATATTATCTCCCCCTGACTTTCTCCCCACTGTCATCTTCCACAAAATTCGGGCGAACTCCCCTTTTGGAAAACGAGATTTTTTTACAAATGCCCTTTTCAAACTGAAGCGAATCCCCTATTTGCCCCTTTTCTCATACAGCTCTTTGAAGTGAAGGCGAATCACTCCTCAAGAAATCCTGCCTATGACCTTGGGGATTAACCTCGTCATAGCAAGATGAGCAAAAATTAATAATACTACAAGGTCATATTCAAGAATTACTGCAAACATGAATTAAAGACTTCAAAGGCTGACTGCATGAACAAAGGGAAATGAATTTTTTTTTTCAAATAAAAATATGAAAGACAATTAAACTCATTGACTGAAGTTTTCCATTTGTTTAGTGTAGTACATCTAATATATTACGTGGGGAAAATGTCAGGCAGGGAAAATGTTGGGTGGGGACAATGTCTGCTGGTAGTGATAATGCTACAGATTCTACTTGGGCAAATCCAGATAAAATGTTCTAAGTGGAAGTGAGAAAATATTAGCAGGATCTATTCAATATTATGTAACAATGCATGAAATAAAGCGGGCTATGTAATGTTCTGACAAAAATCAACCAGTGAAAAAATGTTGGATCTTACCTTTAATAAAATAAGCAATTTGTATTAGTCGAAACACAAAACTCTCAAATTAGCCTATAGCAAGCACCCAATTCCCCTCGAGACATTTATGGGATTTCTGGTGGGAGCTCCATGGAATCGCAGTAGGATCTAGATGTTTACTGGATTTTATTGTGATTCTAAGATTCATCGTATGATCCAGGTGTGGGCCAGTGGGTATTCCCCTTCTTCACACACAAGACGACTACTCCGTTCACACATTTATGAGTGAGTTATGGATTGCCTGTCCTATATATCTGGCCACCCCAAATACCATAAATATATTAGAAGGAATAAAGCACATGTAACTCCTGAGAGAAAATGTCACCCTACACAGTCCATTGTTATGTTCTGATTGGTTCGTCTCTGGTTTGTAGATGAAAGTTATACCTGAAATTTGAATGCTTTAGGTGGTCTGATCTATCAAGGTTAATTCAAATTGTAAATGGAAAGTGGACTTTTGTATGAAGATGATGTCCCCCGCTATAGATCCAGCATGAATCCCCATCCTCTGATGATCAAACAATCAGTGAATCACACAAATTTGGCAAGAATCACACAAGAAAACAAACTGTAAGCTAAAAATAATTATGTAATGCGTGAATACTGGGTGAGTGAGTGAGTGAATAGGGTGTAATGTCGCTTTCAACATTTTTTCAGCTCCATCACAACAGGGAAGGGAAGGGAAGGGAGGGGCAGGGGTATCTACTAGTAACAGAGCAGATCTAATGCTGCCATTTTGTAGTGCTGTTCCATTGAAATATCATGCCGTAGGCAGACATGACACCCACTCAGTCATATCATACTGACAACGAGCAAACCAGTCCTTGTTCTATCCTCTTAATGCTGAGCATAAGCGAGGAAGCAACAAGTTCCATTTTTTAAGTCTTTGGTATGACCCGGTCTGGGATTGAACCCAGTACCTACCGCTTACGAGTCTGTACGTGAATACTGTAATACTTACATCATTGACTAGAAAGAGGATCTGAATGATGGCAACATCTCCATCATGGCGGCAGTGCAGGTCTACCCCGGGTCGACCAAATCTGGACACCGTCAAGGAATGGTAATTCATACACATGTGTGTAAATCATTGGAATTTTTTTTTTGTTATTGGATTTATCTACCCGTCCATTAGACAAGCAAATTCAAATTTAGACACATTAAAATCAGAAAAATTAACATGGGAGAGATCAGACTCTCCAAATCCGGCAAAATGTGAATTTTGGACCGACAGTTTTTATATTCTACTGGATCATCTCTCTTCAGTTGGAATTATCACAGTCATCATGATAGATACGTCAACAAAAGATTACAGTGATAGCAGGTTGGATAATAATACATATAGTTGTTGTGTAAGAAATATAATGATGATGATGATCTCGATGTCTGGTTGGACTATACAGGAATCATCCTGCATGGAGTATTTAAAGAGATTGTTTGTTATCTGATTACAGTCCTCAGCATCTGATAACCATCATTCTGTAGTGTGATATGAGAGCAATAATAGGTCTAGCTGGGTGTATATGGATTACTCTTCACTAACAGTAAGGCCCTATTGTAGACTGACCACTTGAGGAAGTGCTATTTCTTCTCACATTAATAATGCATTATCGGGGAAGATGCCTAGCTTTATTTCCATGTAACTTAATTCTACCAACTGGCAAAGCTGCATCAGCTGAAGACAGTTGGCCTACCAGTCAAAAAGTACATCAGTCTATTAAACTGTGCCAGGTTATTGAGTCAACATCAGGGATTTCTAAAGGAGAATCTGTTCTGTCCTGAATCTGAGACAACTTGTATGTAGACACTACATGTATATGATCCGCCTTTGCCTGAACCAGAGACAACATGTACATGTATAGACATTATCCAGTGATCATGGTGATCCTCAAATTTCAGTTCTCAGGATAAATAACATATATATTATGCCACAACATTTAGCCTCAGTTGATAAAAAGATGCTTTTCTGCCTGAACCAGAGACAACTTGTATGTGATCACTATATGAACTGTATCTGACCCAGTGACAACTTGTCCAAAATATGAACTGTCTCTGCCTGAACCACAGACAACTTGTATAATGAACTATCTATGCCTGAACCACAGACAACTTGTATAATGAACTATCTCTGCCTGAACCAGAGACAACTTTGTATACACTATATGAACTGTCTCCGCCTGAAATGGAGACAACTTGTATAATGAACTATCTCTGCCTGAACAAGAGACAACTTGACTTGAGAACGATACTAGTACCTGTATCGAAACGTCGTCCTGAATAAACTAGAAGTTGTTATCCATAAGCAATTTGTTTATTTATCTACTTCCCAACTTCTAAATGCCACTTGAGGAAACCAAGAGACAACTTTGTTTTCAAAATTTCACTACATGAACTATCTCTGCCTGAACCAGAGACAATTAAGTTGAAGTTGTATACATGTACTACACTATATGAACTGTCTCTGCCTGAACCAAAGACAACTTGTATAATAGATATTATACAAACTGTCTCCACCTGAACCATATACCATCTATACATGTAAACCTTAGGTCCCACATCACAGACTGGGCATGCTGGGTTGTGGGATATGGAAATTATGCAGTGCAAACAACTGCCATGCACTTAAAATCTCAAAACTTTTGCTTCATTTTATTCTTTAGCCATGTACATGTACAGTAAGACCTATAATAATTCAATCACTTCTAAACCACCTTTCTTACTAAAAATTTAAATACAAAACGTAGACCGGTGGACGTTGTGAACATGCAGTTTCAAACAGAGCTGAATTTTGGCATACATGTACATGTACATGTACCATTTTTTAGGGGAATTGGCTTAAAAAACTGATTTAAGTAATCACATTTATTAGAGACCTTACCATAGATAGGTTCGCCTTGTTAACAACCCAGTCAGTATAGGCAGGCATACTATCAGATAGAGGGTGGGGTGGGAGAAAAGAGGCCCGTACACAGAAGTTCTGGTGAGGGGGGGGGAATGTAAATCCCAGCACGGCAGTCCAGAGGTGGGTCCGGGGCATGACCCCCGCTTCAACAGGAAATTTATTTGGCGCATTCCAGAGCCTCATACAGGGGTCAATACTGCTGTGATACAACTGCCATTGATTTGTTTTTAAAATTGAAAAAGTCTGACATTACAATATATGGGTTTATCTGACAACAATGGTCATCAATACACAATACTAATAAAGGTTTATTACACTAAATCGTCATTATTACGTATTGGAACCATTCATCATGCTGTGAATCTCGAAAGTCTCTGGTTGTGAAGAACTCAATGATGCAGTGGTGCATAACCATAGGGTGGAACTAAAATCGACTTTGTGCACTCGGGGAGAGGGGAGGCGGGCCTGGGGAAGAGAGACATATCAGAGAGAATTCCCGTCATGATCTGATAAAGATCAATGCAGCCTTGCCTGTATGGTTATTATACATCCAGGTCATTGTAATAAAAAGAATATTGATGTTTGCCTTTAATACAATCAGTTTTCCACACATGTACTTCATGACCACAGCCCTCGGGCCAATATAACTTCGATATGTACATGTGGTCTCTTGCTTTTGTGTATATCAGAACAATGAAATATTGACTGACGTGATCAATTTATGCAATAGTCTTACATGTGGGTAAACATGGATACAATTAAGTTTGCTGACAGAGCTCTGGGACCATATCCTGTATCATACTGGGGCTGGCATCTTCACACTCTCAAATTAAATACTACACATACTTGCATTAACCAAACATGACACAGTTTCTCTTCAGAATATGATTTGGTGATGTCATACACAAACATGTAGCTCTATAAATATTTCACGATCACCGTCAATATTCAGAGACTCAAACAGACGTTCCCCTGTATGACCTCTTCTAGATTCAAATTTGATTGGCTATTCGTTGGATATGTATATTTTGCTTTGAAAGGCAACATTTGCAATCAGTGCTTGGCATATTCAGAGATCAGGTGAAACCTCGCTGCAAGAGGACGTTCAGGTTCTATCTTGAATGATTATAATCTATGATATAATAATGTGCCTTAAATCCAGCTTGAAGAATTTACCCCATCAAGGAAAATGATGAAAAGCTACTTTCATTTGACTTGATATGTGAAGATGAGAATCTGATTTGTTCATAACTATTTTGCTGATAAATTGTCCCTCCCCCCCCCCCCACCAGCAAAATAGGATTAACTTCTTATTTTGTTAACAAGATCCAGCTATAACTCTGTTACATTCACATGACATATCCGCCAGTACATATATGGCCAACTGTCAGCCAGAACCAGCCACTGTCACACAATTAGGCTGACCGTTCTCAATTGTGCCGAGATGACACACTCGTTATAATGCTATGTAAAAACGATGACAGGTTAGCTCATTCTAGCTATTCTCCCAGCCTGTCTCAATCATCATGACCATGCTGCATGGGAATATCTGGCTGCTACGTTTATTAGCCCATGTAATGCTGTGAAGTCCAGCTTCAGCCTTAAAAGTCCGGGTGCCCCATACTAATAATGAGGGAAATCAATACAGCAATAGCTGGCAATAGTCGCTCTACGTGCCTATCTCTTTATAACATACACTGCTTGTATCACACTTCACTAAACTCTAGCCATTCCCATCTTCAGCCTCAGCACATGCACATAGCTTTACCTTGAACAGCCTGCGATAACTGGTCAATTTATGTTCCGAAATCCCGCTTTACTGGGCTTACACTGACGAGCACAAATGATTATGTTCCTTATATTGCATAACGGCCCGGGGAAAACCGAAATACATCCTAAAATCATTAAAGCCAAATGAGAACCTAAACTGAGCCAAGCCTGCATTGAGAGATGCAGGATTCGTGATCAATCGTTATATGAGTCTGTGTAGTCAAGTGAAGTGAAAGTTGTGATAATTATGATAAAAATTAGATCATTCCATATTTATGTACCCATATACAGATCTGAACAAATATTGGAGTTGTCCTACATCAGGAATGTGTAATATCACATAGAGATACATATTACATGGCTGATTATGGATGCAGAGTGATCTCCCTTCTCTCTACATAGCACAAACCTCCCCCACAGTCGACATGTAATGCGATTACAGAGACTTCTATGTAGGACAGGCTCATCAATAAAACAGTAGCCAACAGTTCATATTTACCTTAATAGTACATATACATGTAAGCTTTCATTATTTACAGCCAAAAAAAGACCTCTTACGGACCATACAGCAACTGCAGAATACAACCTACATGTATTGAAATGAATAATGCAAATTGTTTTAGCCAAGAACTACATGTATCTATAGGTCTATATCTGTATTCTACCAGTCACAAACCTATATAGAACAATTCCAGATCTTTGAGCTGCCAACACGACAAACCCTTTTTTAATATTTTCTTTCACATTCATTGAATAGCTGAATCAATTTACATACATGTACATGTATTAGACTGAAATCTTTCAACATGTATTCCATTGGCCATGCAAGAAAATGAAAGCATTATCTTGTAGACACAAGTCATGCTAGTTCTCCAAGTCATCAAGATGAACCAGGATGAGAAATTTATATGAAGACATACATGTGACCCTAGAAAAGTTAAACTTCAAAAACCTTTTCACACTCTTACGTAAAATAACCAGATGTGTCCGATGTAAGTTTATTGAGCCTTGGCCTTATCATTCTGGAGATATGGTGGTGAAAAAGCAATTGATGACAAGTCAATCAACTTTGCCCCTCTGACCCAGAAAAATACGAGTTAATCTGAATGATTTTTGGCATATGAGCCAAGTTTAGTGTTTCTAGACAGTCATTCTTGAGATAACAGACAGATGGATGTATGTATGACAATACCCCAAAACCAATTTTAGTAGTAGTTAATCACCAGATGTTTGTCTGGTATAAGTTTAGTGAGCCTACATGTAGAACTTATCATACTCAAGATATGGTTTTTAAGAAGTGATTTGACCTGGTGACCTTGAAATAACTGGGTCAGTCTCACTAATTTTCAATGGGCTTCTGCTCTTTGACATTGTGTGATGTAAGTTTGGTGTTTCTCATCTTCGTTACACCAAACCAATTTCTACGTTTCCACTTCGAACTTGCCTTGGTCGGACGGGCTGCCATTATTGTTCAAAATCAGAAATGTTAATTTCATCTTATGAACCAATCAAACACAGCACACGCCTCCTCTGTAGGCTGACATAAAGTCAATGCCAGCCAATCGCTGATGCCGTCTCAGAGCACGTCTCAGAAAGATTATGGATAATACCACATGCATATTTATGAGGCTATACAGGCTGTGTTTGAACAATAATGCCAGCCCGTCCGACCAAGGCAAGTTCAGAGCGTGAGCGTAGAAATTGGCTTGGTGAACGAAGATGGGTGTTTCTAGGCATAGACTAGTCATTCTTGAGATATGGTGTTAACGAAAAACCAGAGACAGATGGATGTACATGATGACAACAATACCCCAAGGCCAATTTTGGCCGAGGGGTAAAAATACTTCACCAAAAGTCTGAAATTTGATGTAAATGCACCAGGCTGCACGTTTTCACATCTACAAATTCAAAAATTTGTGGAGCAGCATGCCACCAGATCCCCTGGGGTGCTTCACACATTCAGTGCTCGGATTGCGAGTCCCGCTTTGATGATACACAAATTCATTCATCTTAAAACCAGTCGAGCTTGCTACATGTATCTTTGTGCATGATAAAATAACATGTACATGTATCTATAATTCCATATGCCCTTGCAGTAGGCCTATACACTGGAGATTCAGTCATCTGAAATTCCTGGACAGACTGTATTTTGTCCACATTTATTGCAAATTAACATGATATATCAGTCCTCTCAATTAGCCACAACAATCAGCAGAAGTAACTTTGCTGCTGCAGTTTTTAACATTGTGTAAAATGGGAAATATTTCAATGCCACAAGAATGTTTGCTGCAGCACGAATTCTAATTATGGGGCTGTTAATAAAAACAGTAAGTGCAGACATGTATGGCCTGGTTGTGTACTTTTTCCACCCCTCTGGCTTCATCAGAGATCTAGAGCAGAACTATGTTTGAGTGAGATGGGGGACCAGCTAGGAGCTTTCCTGGACACCTGTTGTACACTTGTATGTATTTCATGTAAATCGGCTGAATATTATGTGTTCAATGTGCATGCCATATCCTGCCTATACATGTACATGTATATTGTATGATGTACATGTACAGGTCCATGCCCTTACAAATAAGCAGCATGTGCTGAATCTGTGCTGAAGCGTTGTGCTGAATCTGTGTTATCATGACAGCGCATTTACAGCATGTGTTGTAAATGTGCTGCTTTAACTTTGCTCTGGTTATATTCATATGTTGCGCTGATATTAGGCTGATAATGTACTGATGTTGCAGCACATACATGTAAGCGCTGATTTTGTGCTGTAATAAATTAGTCTTAGACTGCGGTGATGTCACACAATGTATCAATGTGATTCTGACGTTGTATTGTGATGTTACGAGACCATGACATTCAGAACGCGTTGGCATGTTGGTGACTGTGGTACAATTTGCGCAAATGACCATTTTGGATACTGATGAGCCACCTTCAAGAAATTCACAACAAGCAGGTTTTATACTTAATTTTACCACATTCAAGTTTCAAAACCTGTACCTTTAAAATGTGTTTCATCTAAATGTGTTAATTTTTTTTCGAGTTTCTCTTGGCACAAGATATAACTAGTTGTTCGAAGCACTGACTATTCTGCTTGAACCCATCAACATCAGTAAACTAGCAATACACTTCACAGAAATGCACTTGTTTAACAAAAACAGAAAACAAACAGAAGTCCATCAGAACACAGTACTCAGGGACTGTGAAGAAGTACTTGTTGTATCACTCACTGGTATGATGTCATGATCAATATTTTCAACAGAGTAAATATAATTGATTTTGCCGTGACGGAAATCATGGTAAAATCTCTGGAAGATAAGTAATAATTTATATTCCTGTGTCCACACTCTTGCTTTTGTCTGCTGGCTGCTGCTACAGAAAACTTTCCCACTCGATATTTGTTGAACGAGACAAGCTAAACAAGACAGTATCGATTACAGCATGCAAACAGAGTCTTCTATTTAACGAACTCGACTTTGAATATACCAGAATAGCTCATATTTTAGCTTTTGGCTCCAGCTGAATATCTATTTAGAACATGTACATAACATGTGAAAAGCAATAGTCACCATTACTCATAAGAACATGAAGATTTTGCTAAATACTGGCATTGTCGAGACATTCTCACGGTTCAGCTTGCAAACATGTACCTCCTACCATCAGATATACTCTTAAATCCAGCATTGGGATTAAAACCTGTTGTGCGTAACTTTCGTGCGCATGCCTCTCAGCCAATCAGCACCACTTGGCAGGGGGAGCTCAGGATGACACAGCTAAACAAGGCATTGTACCATGCTCTTGTCAAACTGTTATTCCATCTTCTACAAGATACATGTAAGGTAAAATGGGGTAACTTTGACACAACTTTATCTCCAAGCTGATTTGGAGACCAGAATCACACTATGTCAACACTGTGTACCATTAAGAGTCCACACTGGATACATTTGGACCTGTTCTAATTATTCATGTGATAACCACAGATATTTATTGCATGTAAATTTGAAGAAGAAGATGTGTCAATGTTACCCCATCATGGTGAATGCCGTGGGGTAACATTGACATGCATCATCAAGTCATAGCAAACTAGCCAGGGTAACTTGTTGAGCTGTAACTTTGACATCATCATGGAAATCAGTGGTGAACGTGATGTCAACTACACAAAATTACTGAAAATAGTGGCAACAAAAAAGAATTAGATAAAGCTACTACATCAATGTTTACTACTTCTAAAATAGTATTTTTTTACTATAAACTCAAACAGATCTTCACCATAGAAGTTTTTGTGTCAAACTTTTAACAGTTACACCAGTGTCAACTACATGTTAAGTGGCCATCTTATAAAGAGTGTCACATGGCTGGCCATCTACCCCCTGCTGTCTCAGCAGATAACAGCATCTTATATATAAAGGTGAGATAACTGTCTCTGAGCTATAACAATATGCTAATATAACTAAAACAAAAAGGTGTCAAGTTGATGTAATTTTCATCTCTCTCGTATGCAGCTACATCCTTACTAGCTGCCTCAATGAAAATCGATAAAGATCAATAGATGTGCATGCGTACCATGTTTTCGGCCCAACGAAGTCAGAGGGTGTCACACAAACACAAAAGAAGTTTACAAATTCTGATAATGGAAGAATGTGTCAAGGTAAAACCTTGTTGCAGGTTCTCAGTGACAATTTAATATAAATAAACCTTTGACCGTGACTTCAATTTTGGTATGCGACAATTACTTTTCCCCGATATGAATTACAATGAAAACCTGAGCAGTTGAAATTTTCTAGACATTGAAAATAGCGATTCGGCTTGAAAGCGTAATCTTCAGTATCCAGCATGGACAGATGAAAGCAATCCCAAAATTTTCAGAAAATTTGGTTCGACACAATTACCAAAAGCTGGATCGGCATGAAAATCCGAAGTGAGATCTTGAGGAAAGGAACATGTACCTACCTACATGTACATCATACCAAATTTGGAAAGAATCCATTCAGGTTTTCAAAACTTATTGTCAGGGAACAAAATTTTAACTTAAAATTGGCACCTGTTGGTGGATCGGCATGAAAAAAAATCCCAAGCTAGATCTTGAGGCAAAGTACCAAATTTTTAAAGAATCCGTTCATGTTTTCAAAAGTTAATGTCCGGAAACAAAATTTTAGCTTGGCCCCTAGGTGGCACGTCGTTGTGAAAAACAATCTCAATCCAAAAAGAATCCATTCTCAGTGTTTCAGAAGTTATTGTCCAGAAATGAGGTCGGATGGAGGCACGGATGGAGGGATGTCACGACGCACCCCAATACTATAGACCCCCTATAGCCTTTGGGTTGTTTGAGGGGCAAAAAGTTAGCAGTTTTCAATGATTTTTAGGTCAGTGACCTTTGACCTCTGACCTCAATCTCAATTTTTGTATGCTGACACATCGTGTCCATGAATCTAGTGTATCAACTGCAAAAAATTGCAACTGTGGATAGGAAACTGTCATAGATATAGACTAGCCCTTTTAGGTGGCGTGTACAAATAAGAGACTGATTATTATCTGCTTGCTGACATGAAGTGATATAATTATGGATGATAAAGAGTCTACCTGCAAACGGTGTACGCATACATGTGTAAATTAATACATGCACCAACATGTTTACCATTGAATTGTGTTAAAAGTGAAACACTACATGTGGCAGTTACTACATCAACAATTACAGATGTTTTCTCGTTGGTAAAGAATATTATTGACCAATCTTGTGTCGGAATCTAAACGTTGGCTCGCAGGCATTGGAAGTAATAGTTAATGTATGTACAATGTATACGTCTTTTTTCCACTATGAACCGGTTTGACTTTTCAGTACTATAATTTGTTCTGTGCATTTATTCATCCTTTCCTAATTATTGTGATATGTACATGCAGCCACAAAAATAATTCTGGTTCATTCCCAGCGTCAACCTCAAAGATGATTGTCAATTGGTCCCGTGAGGTCACCATTACTAGCTTTGATCAGGTCACTAATCTAACTGTGCCATAGATATTAGGCATGTAACTCGATGGCTGCCTGACTGCAAGAGATACAACAAACGCTGCCTGCAACATGGACGGCAACTGTTAGATCTACATAGAGTACTATATGTACCATGCAAACGTCCCACACAATGATTCCCAGCTCAGTCCAATCCTTTGTGCACCCAAGCACAAATCAATATCCAGCTAAAACCTTAACTAAAAAGGCCAGAGAGAGAGAGGGGGAAAACAAGGCGTATTGTCCGGGTAGAAATTCAGTTTGCAGCCTCATCTGAACAGAGATTCAGGTCATGCGTGTGAACAAAAATGGAACTTGTCCCTTCAAAGGCTGCATGACAAGGCAAACACATTAGCAAAATGTATGCGAAACATATCAATGCAATTGTATCATATAAGCTTACATTGGAGATATTCTAAACACCGGACAAGCTAAAAGACTAGCTTATGAAGGCCCTTAGTCTATTCCAAAACTCAGATATGATAGCAAGGCTAGCAGCTTGACTGGCCAGGGGCTCACACTGACCCTGATCCCAATCAGATCGGCCGAAATTGTCCAACCACTGAACAGCTCAATTGACCACTATTCAACATTTCGTCATCTGAGGTGTTCAAACCATCAAATGGAACAAGCATAACATAATATATTGGACATTTCAGGCTAATTATGTAATTGAGACCTCATTAATAAATATAACTGAGCATCTATTCTATAACAATCTGTGTTGTTATCTGAGGATCAGCATTCAGCATTGGTTCGGTTTAGTGAAAACACCTCGAGCTATTTATATCCAGAACTGTTATCGGTAACTAAAGCCCAACTCACACTACGAACATTTTCTTGTATTAGAACAGAACAGTTTGTTCGTGTTTTTGTTCGTGGTAACCTCACACTGCGAACATTTTCTCTTGACCGCCAGTCGTCGCGATCAAGCAGCGAGGCAATTTTTTTGTGTCATGTGAGAGCGGCTTCGTCACATGACCGACAGCTGCCAGTTGATTGGATAAGTGTTGGTAAATGTTGGGACACATGTTCGCGATCATCACACACTGAAGACAAAAACGGTTTTGAGGACGAAAACATGTTCTGAAAATCAAACGTTTGATTTCACGAACTTGTCTCTCGAGCAGAATGTTCGTGTTTCTGGGCACCACACACTGCAGGCAAAACATGGTCTGAACAGTGTTTTTGTTCTAATACAACAAACTGTTTTTAGTGTGAGTTGGCCTTAACCAAGCCAATGTATGGATTGTAACCTATCGACTGATACACTGGCTCACGAGGATGATGTAACATGAGACAGTCGACTGTCTGTCATCATGACACAACAAACAAAGTTGCACCTGGATTGGCTCATAGTCAAGGATAAAAATTACAAAATTGAATGTTAATTTGCATACACATTCACGTAATAATGGTGTCCATTTTCAGAACATTTCGTCCTACTTTATTTCTTTGGAATATGTCCTGTATTTTTGGAAATCCCCAGTGAGAGGCTTGCTGATATAATAATATCAAATGCAAGTACATGTTGTATCAAGTAAAGAAATGTCAGACAAAGGCCAAACCTAACTGGATAGAAATATGATCAACTGTGAAGGTTAAAATTAAGCTATACCAACAATGCGATATTATGAAGCATGCAACTTTGGATATTATCCAGATAAACTGCACATGTTGGGTGTGTGTATAGGTCCATGGCTTACAAATTACTGAAAACTGGTTCAATATCATCATAGATGGTGCATACATATATGGTCATGGTGTTACCATCTCAGCATTCACAGACTGTACATATATCTGGTCATGGTTTTACCATCTCAGCATTCACAGACTGTCCATTTGTGGTCATGGTGTTACCATCACAGACTGTACATATATGGTCATGGTGTTACCATCTAAGACTGTACATATATGGTCATGGTGTTATCATCTCAGATTGTACATATATGGTCATGGTGTTATCATCTCAGACTGTACATATATGGTCATGGTGTTATCATCTCAGACTGTACATATATGGTTATGGTGTTATCATCTCAGACTGTACATATATGGTCATGGTGTTATCATCTCAGACTGTACATATATGGTCATGGTGTTACCATCTCAGACTGTACATATATGGTCATGGTGTTATCATCTCAGACTGTACATATATGGTCATGGTGTTATCTCAGGATCAACATTCACAGACTGTACGTACAATGTACATGGTCATGTGTTATCATTTCAGCATTCGCAGACTGTACCGTACACACATGGTCTTGGTGTTATCTGACGATCAGCATTCACAGACTGTACATGGTCATAGTGTTATCATCTCAGGATCAGCATTCACAGACTGTACGTACAATGTATATGGTCATGTGTTATCATTTCAGCATTCGCAGGCTGTACATATATGGTCATGGTGGTATCTGAGGATCAGCATTCACAGACTGTACATATATGGTCAGGATGTTATCTGAGGATCAGCATTCACAGACTGTACATATATGGTCAGGATGTTATCTCAGGATCAGCATTCACAGACTACATATATGGTCAGGATGTTATCTCAGGATCAGCATTCACAGACTGTACATATATGATCAGGATGTTATCTGAGGATCAGCATTCACAGACTACATATATGGTCAGGATGTTATCATCTGAGGATCAGCATTCACAGACTACATATATGGTCAGGATGTTATTATCTGAGGATCAGCATTCACAGACTATACATATAAGGTCAGGATGTTATTATCTGAGGATCAGCATTCCCAGACTGTACATATATGGTCAGGATGTTATCATCTGAGGATCAGCATTCACAGACTGTACATATATGGTCAGGATGTTATCATCTGAAGATCAGCATTCACAGACTGTACATATATGGTCAGGATGTTATCATCTGAGGGATCAGCATTCACAGATTGTACATATGTATGGTAAGGGTGTTATCATCTGAGGATCAGCATTCACAGACTATACATATAAGGTCAGGACGTTATTATCTGAGGATCAGCATTCCCAGACTATACATATATGGTCAGGATGTTATCATCTGAGGATCAGCATTCACAGACTGTACATATATGGTCAGGATGTTATCATCTGAAGATCAGCATTCACAGACTGTACATATATGGTCAGGATGTTATCTCAGGATCAGCATTCACAGACTGTACATATATGGTCAGGATGTTATCATCTGAAGATCAGCATTCACAGACTACATATATGGTCAGGATGTTATCATCTCAGGATCAGCATTCACAGACTGTACATATATGGTCAGAATGTTATCTGAGGATCAGCATTCACAGACTACATATATGGTCAGGATGTTATCTCAGGATCAGCATTCACAGACTGTACATATATGGTCAGAATGTTATCTGAGGATCAGCATTCACAGACTGTACATATATGGTCAGGATGTTATCTCAGGATCAACATTCACAGACTACATATATGGTCAGGATGTTATCTCAGGATCAGCATTCACAGACTGTACATATATGGTCAGGATGTTATCTGAGGATCAGCATTCACAGACTGTACATATATGGTCAGGATGTTATCTGAGGATCAGCATTCACAGACTACATATATGGTCAGGATGTTATCTCAGGATCAGCATTCACAGACTGTACATATATGGTCAGGATGTTATCTCAGGATCAGCATTCACAGACTACATATATGGTCAGGATGTTATCTCAGGATCAGCATTCACAGACTACATATATGGTCAGGATGTTATCTGAGGATCAGCATTCACAGACTGTACATATATGGTCAGGATGTTATCTGAGGATCAGCATTCACAGACTACATATATGGGCAGGATGTTTTTTTTATGTTATCTCAGGATCAGCATTCACAGACTACATATATGGTCAGGATGTTATCATCTGAGGATCAGCATTCCCAGACTGTACATATATGGTGAGGATGTTATTATCTGAGGATCAGCATTCACAGACTGTACATATATGGTCAGGATGTTATTATCTGAGGATCAGCATTCCCAGACTACATATATGGTCAGGATGTTATCTCAGGATCAGCATTCACAGACTACATATATGGGCAGGATGTTATCTCAGGATCAGCATTCACAGACTACATATATGGTCAGGATGTTATCATCTGAGGATCAGCATTCCCAGACTGTACATATATCGTCAGGATGTATTATCTGAGGATCAGCACTCACATACTGTACATATATGGTCAGGATGTTATTATCTGAGGATCAGCATTCCCAGACTACATATATGGTCAGGATGTTATCATCTGAAGATCAGACTACAGACTGTACATATATGGTCAGAATGTTATCATCTGACAAGATTTAGCATTCATAGACTACATATATGGTCAGGATGTTATCATCTGGAAGATCATAAAGCATTCACAGACTACATATATGGTCAGGATGTTATCATCTAAAGACTGTATCACAGAATTCACATATATGGTCAGGATGTTATCATCTGAGGATCAGCATTCACAGACTGTACATATATGGTCAGGATGTTGTTATCTGAGGATCAGCATTCCCAGACTGTACATATATGGTCAGGATGTTATCATCTGAAGATCAGCATTCACAGACTGTACATATATGGTCAGAATGTTATCATCTGAAGATCAGCATTCACAGACTACATATATGGTCAGGATGTTATCATCTGAGGATCAGCATTCACAGACTGTACATATATGGTCAGGATGTTATCATCTGAGGATCAGCATTCATAGACTACATATATGGTCAGGATGTTATCATCTCAGGATCAGCATTCACAGACTGTACATATATGGTCAGGATGTTATCATCTGAGGATCAGCATTCATAGACTACATATATGGTCAGGATGTTATCATCTGAAAATCAGCATTCACAGACTACATATATGGTCAGGATGTTATCATCTGAGGATCAGCATTCACAGACTACATATATGGTCAGGATGTTATCATCTGAAAATCAGCATTCACAGACTACATATATGGTCAGGATGTTATCATCTCATGATCAGCATTCACAGACTGTACATATATGGTCAGGATGTTATCATCTCAGGATCAGCATTCACAGACTACATATATGGTCAGGATGTTATCATCTGAGGATCAGCATTCACAGACTACATATATGGTCAGGATGTTATCATCTCATGATCAGCATTCACAGACTGTACATATATGGTCAGGATGTTATCATCTCAGGATCAGCATTCACAGACTACATATATGGTCAGGATGTTATCATCTGAGGATCAGCATTCACAGACTACATATATGGTCAGGATGTTATCATCTGAAGATCAGCATTCACAGACTGTACATATATGGTCAGGATGTTATCTCAGGATCAGCATTCACAGACTGTACATATATGGTCAGGATGTTATCATCTGAAGATCAGCATTCACAGACTACATATATGGTCAGGATGTTATCATCTCAGGATCAGCATTCACAGACTGTACATATATGGTCAGAATGTTATCTGAGGATCAGCATTCACAGACTACATATATGGTCAGGATGTTATCATCTGAAAATCAGCATTCACAGACTACATATATGGTCAGGATGTTATCATCTCAGGATCAGCATTCACAGACTACATATATGGTCAGGATGTTATCAACTGAAGATCAGCATTCACAGACTGTACATATATGGTCAGGATGTTATCTGAGGATCAGCATTCACAGACTACATAATATATGGTCAGGATGTTATCATCTGAAGATCAGCATTCACAGACTGTACATATATGGTTAGGATGTTATCATCTGAAGATCAGCATTCACAGACTGTACATGTATGGTCAGGATGTTATCTCAGCATCAGCATTCACAGACTGTACATATATGGTCAGGATGTTATCATCTGAAGATCAGCATTCACAGACTGTACATATATGGTCAGGATGTTATCATCTGAGGATCGGCATTCACAGACTGTACATATATGGTCAGGATGTTATCATCTGAAGATCAGCATTCACAGACTACATATATGGTCAGGATGTTATCTCAGGATCAGCATTCACAGACTGTACATATATGGTCAGGATGTTATCATCTGAGGATCAGCATTCACAGACTGTACATATATGGTCAGGATGTTATCATCTGAGGATCAGCATTCACAGACTGTACATATATGGTCAGGATGTTATCATCTGAGGATCAGCATTCACAGACTGTACATATATGGTCAGGATGTTAACATCTGAAGATCAGCATTCACAGACTACATATATGGTCAGGATGTTATCATCTGAAGATCAGCATTCACAGACTGTACATATATGGTCAGGATGTTATCATCTGAAGATCAGCATTCACAGACTGTACATATATGGTCAGGATGTTATCATCTGAAGATCAGCATTCACAGACTGTACATATATGGTCAGGATGTTATCATCTGAGGATCAGCATTCACAGACTGTACATATATGGTCAGGATGTTAACATCTGAAGATCAGCATTCACAGACTACATATATGGTCAGGATGTTATCATCTGAAGATCAGCATTTACAGACTGTACATATATGGTCAGGATGTTATCTGAGGATCAGCATTCAAAGACTACATATATGGTCAGGATGCTATCATCTGCGACAGCGTAGAGAGCCTCACCGGTGTAAACAAACCGTGAACAAGGGATACCAAATATCTACAATATCTCCGGATTTACTGAGATTCAACCCCTAAAATTGGGTACGGAGAGGGGGACCATAACGTTCTCCCACGGGTGAGTCGCACAGGACATACCTTGATGTAATTCATGCAAAATATGACTCGATAACCTTTTTGTATACGTTGGTTGCTAGCCGTGCAACGAGTGCGTGTTTTCCGTGAGGCTCTCGACGGTTGCTATTTACTTGCAAACGCAATAAATACACTTTTTACTTACCCGTCAACATGCGTTTGTAAAATCTCAAACTGGACAGTGACTGACGGTATAGATATCTTAATATGACTCTGGAACATGTCTCTCTTCAACTTTGGGTTTAAGAGGAAGGCCGAGTCGACTTCATCATCATCGTCAGGAGATCAAAGTGTTTCTGATAAAAATTCTGAGTTAACTAGTACTCCGATCTCCGAGACCTGACAAGAAAACCTGACAAGAAAAAACCCAAATCGGATACCGGAATGGATCCCTCCAAGAATATAATGGAGCAGA